>BGPR01014666.1:5893-23373 GCA_013235015.1 Araneus ventricosus
CATCTACCTATAAATAATATCTTCATCTACCTATAAATAATAGCTTCCTATACCTACAATATTAGCTTCCTATACCTATAATAATTCCTAAACCTATAATATATCCTCTGGAATAAAATTCCTATGGAAACGACTTAAAATAACCAAATCAAACGACTAAAATCAGAAATAGTTTTTAAGCTATCAGAAGATTGTTGCACGTAAAATAATTCTTAACAGTACCATTTTACAGACATTTTTTGCCACTGTACAAAATACTGCCACATGTTTTCAGTCTATCTATCACATTCGTCTGAAATCTCGAATACTTTTGACGAGAGTATTAGGTCACGTGTTCTGAGCGAATGTCAGTTGCCACTGTGTTTGGACACGGCTGGAGGATTATTAATGTGCCTTCGAAGGCACCGACTTTCTTCGCAAACTCTTTCCACCACCCCGCTGAAGTTTCGATTGACTGTCGCAATGTTTGAGCTGACAGGCCGCGGCAAATATCTGATCACAAAAAGACTTCTTCTTTTCATTGCTACCGAAAGTATATATAAAATTGGAATTCGAGAAAGTGTAGAAGACTTTAACCAAAGTTCGAAAATTGTATTAAATTTTAGGGGTTTATTTGTATCACTTTGAAAGTTTATCACGATTCTAATTACTAGGTATTTTTATTTCCAAAATATAAAAAAAATCCAGATAAATAGGCAAGTATTATTTGCAGGGAGAAAAAAAACCATCGAAGTTGAAAATTGTGCATCGAAATTCGATTAGGCGTTTAGCAACGCAAATATGCACAAAATATTTTTCAGAGATAATCTTAAGGTTCAATAACAATTTTTTTATATATTTTCAGTCAATGAGCACTGTGGATAGTAATACCTGTTTTAAGTAAAAATCTAAAAATATATATTTTTTTAAACTGTTTGTAAAGGTTCAATAACATTTTTATTTAATTTCCTATATATGTTAACTATGGACAGTAATATCATTTTTCTGAATCACCTCAGGTTTCTTAAAATTGCTGGTTTGTGTACAAAGGAATTTAACATGATTTAAATTAAATCTCTGCGATAGACAAGTGTTATAATACAGTGGCATCGCTTGAAGTGGTCACTTTGGGTCAAAACCATCCAAAATGCCTTAAAAGTAATACAAATCTATAACTATACAAGGATAGCAGAAAAAATTGAAAAAAGTGGTCCACAGTAGCATTTTTTTAGTTTACGAGCAATGATCGAATAATTCGTTCATATGAACAATTCCCATCAAAAAGAGCACCACGGTATTGCACTGATCTTCTTAATGTACGAAAGGCTCGCCGATTTTCTTGGGTGGTCTCATTTCTGGCTTATTTTCATTGTCATTGTCCTCATGTTCTGCGACATCATCTCATCGAGACTGATCACTACAAGCGAATTGCTGACCATCAGAACCGGCAGATTTTATATGTGTTTAGATACGGGGGATCCGTTCCATTCTATTTTTATCAGTGCAGTCAATTCATCGTTACATACGTGATAAATACAACCTGGTTGTATAAAAGTTTTACTACAAAAAAGGTTGGGCGCTTGCGTGAAAAAACAACACTAACGCAAGCACCCACCCTTTTTTGAAAGACTTAAATGGAGACACTCCACACCCAAACCTTTTTAAATTTCTCAAAGACATTGGTTTTAGTAACTTAATTTAAAAATATTTTTTGTACAGGTATAAGGACCGTCATTAATCGATGGGAAACGCAACGAAATTTTAAAAAGTTGGATTAAGACGAAAACAACCTTGCTTGGCGCAGCTTGACCAAGTTTTGCCCTTGCTCCATAAAAGGTCACTCACTCACTCAACACTAACGGAATGAATTCTTTTTGTCTAATTTTCGTACGAGAAAGCAAAAAAGGACTGAAAGCCACACTTATTTTCCAATCCGTGACCTCTGCCGTTCTCTAAAGATCTACAAAACTGTTATAAATATAACAGTCGATTGGCATTTGATTGTTGGAATTTCAATTCTGGGGTGTCTTTTTCATAGCAATAGTTTATAATCTAATTATCTTTATATATTTCAATGTATGATTATTAATTAGGTAACATTATATTTAATTTTAATTATTGGTTTAATAGGTATATATACTGAAAATGTTATTTGAATTTTTTTAATTGCTTGTAAAATATTATTAACTATATATTTATATATTCCCATTTTCCATTTTAATTGTCTTGTGCTTTTTGAAGGTATGGCGGCATGTTTTAACGGATTTCGTTTGTCGTTAGCAGAAAAAAAGCACAAATTAATATCATGGGCGAGCTTCTCTTCCTGGCGAGCGGCTCGCTATGATATTTTTCAATTTATTTTGGTTTTTGTCTATATTTTTGCCATTGTGTCTTGGTTATTTTTGGGTTTTTGTCTTATGTTTCTAGCTTGTTTTCATATATATATATATACATCTAAATATAACTTGTTATATATGATCTTACATAAACAAAGTAAACAAGACATATCATGAAGCCAATCCTATACTAAAATTCATAATTTAAACAATACAGCCAAATCTAAAACAAAATCTAAAGAATTGAAAATACTATAGATACCATGAACAAAAATTAAATTTAAACATTTATGCCAACATGCAAAAAACTCTGGTATTATTAAAAGTGTTGAAAAAAGGCAATCCATATATATGGAGTTTTCAACAATTAATATAGCAGCTTGGCTGTGGAGAAGCTTAAGCTTATATATATATATATATATATATATATATATATATATATAATAACACATTTATTCACAAGCAAAACAACAAACACATCAAACATCCATTTTAAGAATTCTAACTGATTACATATCTAAATTTAAATTATCCAATAATCAAAATTATTAAATGAATGCCAAAAGTAGATATTGAAAGTTTTTGAACAGAATTAATATGAACATATCATATTAATTCTGTTACAGTTAAGACTAAATTAATAACTGAAAAAGACAATCCAAGTATGGAGTTTTTAACAATTTAATTGATCAGCTCTAGTTTGAAGGAGCTTGTCGTTTTAAAAACTTGATTTTATTTGCGCAAAACTATCAATGAGATCAGTTGTTGAAAATATAAAGGGTAAATTACCCTAAATATGCAGAATAAAAAGGGGAAAGCGTCTTAACACTAAATTACATATTATCAGAAAGATATCTAACATTTATTAAAAAACATAAAATAGTGCACATTATTCTAAATTGCACTAAATCAACTAATTCTACATCTATGATATAAATATATTAGCATGGAATAGTGAATGAAAGTGTGAGAAATTCATTTTACCGCCATCGACATATCCACCCACTATAAGCACTCTTTGAGATTCAATGTTGTTATAAAGCTATAAAATCGTTTCCCTGAGATGCTAATCTTGGCGACAAGCTTGACGACTTGGCGGCAAAGCTGGTGACTTTGGCGAGAAAAGGAATTTTCTAGAAGGACCTCGAACTTTCAACCTATTTCTACAGGCTTCATGAACTTTCTGGAGATTACGTCACTTCCCACGTAATGAAGTCACTTCCTGTTGAAAAAGTATAAAAGCAAGATGTCAAGCCAAGAAGGGTTGGTTGGATTTTGATCAGCAAGCAAGCTGGTGAGCTAACAAGAAGCCTTTAATGGTAATCTATGTTGTAAATTCTTACAAGTGCTATTTTAATACTTGTGCTACGTTTCTTTGCTTGGAATATTTGTAAAATAAAGAACTTTACTTTTTCTTAATCCTGCTTATTGGACTGGATTCACGTACACCCACAAGTCGATTTTGTCACAATATATAGTCCGCATAAAAGATATTCATATTCTTGAAAATTAATAATGTCTTAAATTTTATTAAAATGTCATATATCAGTTAAAAATTCTAGAGAATAATTTACAAACCTAATTTTTTTAAAAGATACTAAAAATTTAATAATTTGTATGTAGCGATTTTAGAGAAACTATATTTAAAAAATTAGAGGCGCCACTTGTGTGTGCGTGCTTGTGGAGGCTAGGTAAACAAAATAATATTGTAATTCCTAGTTAAAAAGAATGGATATTTTATTTTATCTTAGTGTAATATAACGATCGTTTATTTTAGATATAATATAGATTATCTTCATATAACGATGATATATTTTTAGGGTTAGCGTATGGATATTTTCATTCTAACTTATTTCCTTTTAGGGTAAATTTCTGTTTTTTCAACAATTAGTATCAGGGATGGTTTGTACAGCAAAATAGATTTAACCTGGCTCATCCAAAGCTAAGCAACTAATTTTATTGTTGAATACTCCAAATTTTTGGGTTGACTTTTTCAATAGTTGTAAGAGTACATATTTCATAGATATGTTCGTAGTTTACCATGTGCTCTTTGCATGCATTTAGCACTTTTATTTATAGGTTCATAATTTAACTTTTGTTTAATTAATAAATTCTTAGTTTTTGCATTGCATTTTTGATATGTTTTGTTTATTTTGTTTTGTATGTTCAGATTACATGTTATATAAAGGTTAATATTATCATATACATATTACTACTAGCAATAACAATTTCAAGTTATGCCAATACATTTCTATTAAGGAGGAACACATACTTTAAATTTTTCTTTCTTGAATGAATGAAGAGCCTCATATATTTAAGACTCAACTTCTAAATATTCCTTTTTGGTGCCGCCCATTGGAACTGAAAATCTAAATTCCTTATTCTCTTCCAACCGAAAAATTTCCTAACTCTGCATAACAAAGTAATGCATAATCTCTGAGGAGACCTCGACGTATCCTGAACACACACACAAATTGTTATACCTGAACAAGCAAAATAAACACTTTTAACAAATTAGATTAGACTCTTTTTCTTTTAGTCATTTATACATAAACTAGAAAATCACCCGTCATGGTTTGACGAGTGCAAATTGCCTCTTCATTCGAGAGATTTCCCTTCAAATTTGAAGTGTTTAAATAGATATATATGCGAGAGAAATGTTTAACATTGATTGAAAACAAATAAAATAAACATATGCTCTATTACAGGAAATATTTTTTATCTACATATTATTTAAATATTTCTTTATTAAAAAACCCTCTTGGTAAACAACATTTCGTGTGAAGTATTTTTCGTTGTTTAATAATTTTCCTTGTACTTCAGATGTCTTTGTGTAAATTTTAACGTGATTGGGAATCCTAGATCTTGAAAGTGCAAGATAGAGTTGTCCATGTGAAAAGACAGGAACATCGAGGTAAATTCCAACATGATCGAAAGTTTGCCCCTGCGATTTGTTGATAGTCATCGTGTAAGCTGGAATTAACGGGAACTGGCGGCGGTCGAGAACGAATGGTAGACTCACGTCACTGGTGGCTAATTTAATTCTTGGCAAGAAAACATCGCCACGATTGCATTCTGATATACCACTGACGTAATTTACTACTTTCTATTAAGAAACGGAAATTAATTTGAAATATAGGGTTAATATAATTTAAAATTTCTCGGGACCTATTGATCATAGCGAGATAAATTTTATATCAATCGATAGAAAATTTTATTTAGCTATTTTAGAGCTATTAAATTTGAAATTGGAACGACAATTACTCTTTTAAATTCAAAATTACTGAAATTTAGGTTCTCTAACAGTGAAATAATGCTGTTTATAGTCTCGTAGTTCTATGGCGCGAGTTTTATTGTTGGTGACGTCAGAGCGTTACCGGAGGATCTTTTTCTATTATATTAGTAATAAATATAACAAAATATTGATACGAAAATCGTCCGGTGGACGTTCGGCAAAATCAGTCAGCAAGCTAGATAATTGAAAATGAACCTTTATTTAACGAATATTGCAGAAAACTTGAAACACAGGTATCACAAAAAGAACAGCACTTGCACAAATTAGCAACACAAGCAGACTGGAAATCACTGACAACAACACAAAATCACAAATAGTAGCACTCAGCATCTAACAGCTGATAAAATCAGAATGCGAAGAAGACTCGAAAGAGACTATTATTCTTCTAAAGGCCTTCAAAAATAATCATTTTTCTCAGAATCTCCTGGTATTTATAGCTTTTTCGACGGGTCGTGACGTCGCATAGCACAATCTAGAACAGGCTGCATATATCCATTCCTAATCGAGATAGGAAGATAATTCTTGCATTTTCGATGTCCTTCATTTTGTCGGCAAAGTCGCTAAAATGGTCGACAAATTTGTGTCAGGGTTTTTGTTAAGCCTCCCACCGACATCCGAAAAAACTTCTGTAAATGTCTCTTTCCAACGATAAGGCTAACATGGCTGCGAAACGACATTACAGGTTCATAAGAATATACTTAAATCAATTAAACACTTCATCCTTTGCAAAGCTTCAAATATACTTGCATTTAAAAATGCTCTCACAATAAGCTAAAGGCATGCAGAACAAATAGCAAGTTCGTACTAAATCTCAATGAAAAATTAGAAAACATGAACTTATTCTGACTATTCATCCTTGTATATTTCCATTCATCGAAAGTTACGACGATCTCAAATTTTAGATTGAAATCAAAGAAGGTGACGAAGTTTCTCTTTAATTAAAATCATGAAATATTCATGACGCGAGGGTCGAAGGCTTGAATATCACGCTTCGCATGGAAGACGGACGAATTCTTAGCAAAATGCAGCATACGTGAATTACTGCGGGAGTTTAACCACGTAAATAAATACTTGTGGATCTATGAGTGGATCAAGAAGGATCTAGGAATAAGACTTGGTAGATCTAGTTTGTTTCATAAAAGGAAACAATAAATCCTTCGACAGATATAGAATATAGTATTGTGGCACCTTTTATGAAAGATACCTAAAGATACTTTTCTTATATTATTTATAGGATTAACCCGTATAATAAATCAAACAGAACAAAAAGTGATAATTAACACTATTTAATACATTTAATCGTTATATACTTAAAGCTCAATTTAGAGTATTATTTTCCAGCTTATAAAATATATAATCAGTAATTCCTATATTAGACTTAATACTATTTTCGTTTCACTTTTCTGGGACTGATTTTAATGTTTGCTTCTAATACTACAGATGAAATTCAACGATTATTAAAAAAGATTAATTTGCTTCTTAGATATAAGAAGGTTCATAATTTGTAACCGTTTTTCAAAGATGCGTAAAGTGTTTCATTTTTTAAATTTGCAGATGGTGTAGAAATAATTTTTCTGATGTAATATTTTCGGAAGTTATTAAGGAGAAACGCAAAAATTTTGCTTACATTTTAATTAATTAAGATTCTAATTAAACTTTTTAAAAAAAGTTCTCCGAAATGCAAATTCCCTCCTTCCAAAGTATGTTTGTGCCAGATATCATAGCCCTAGGCTCAACGGTCTGCCCTGTAGAGCGCCAAAACACACAGACACGTTCTCCTTTATTATTAGTAGTGATGAAAAATACGCATTTGATTTCAAAATGAAAATGGAGTGGCACATTTTACGTCTTGCAGCATGTTGGCTGGATTAAAAAATATTGATAAAATGAATTAAAACTAGCAACCATAATCATTCAACTTATTGGATTATATAATAAATTGGAAATATAATTACTACCTGAGATTTCACACAAAAGTTGATGAAACGATAAAAGAAAATATTACCATACCTTTCAACAATGGATATGAAACACGCAATTAAATATTATTTGTGTAAACACCGACATTGGTTTGAATTAGATTGCAACAATAAAAAGTATTGTTGTAAATTACGCCTAAAATATTTTTACAAATTTATTAAAATTAGAGAAAAAAACAATATGACAACTTAATTGATTTCATTAAAAAGGCAAGTTTGCGGATTTTCAGATGGTGTAAAAATCATTTTTGTGCTTTAATATTATCAGAAGTTATGAAGGAAAAACGCCACAATTTTGCTTCATTTTTAATTAAACAAAACGTTAATGAAAGTTTTAAAAACTTGACTCCAATGTACACATTCCCATCCTCCAAAATAAGTTTGTGTATGATTTCGTAGCTCAAAGTATAGCGGTCTGCTCTATAGAGCGCTAACACATACATACACACAAATTCTCCTTTATTAAAAGTATAGATTATTATAAAACTTTTCGATTTCGGATAAATCATTAAGAGTTCATTGGCTATTTTTTAGATAAGTCTTGTTTTATGTGCACTGTTTACATGATAATATCGTTCCTGGAATTTTTGGAACACGGGAAGAAAAATCTATTTTCAAAGTTGAAAACCTATGAAATTTGGAGCAAATGCCCAGCTAAAAAACATCTGCAGAAAATTTTTTTTGAAGTTTTATTTAAGATTTCTGTAGATTTTTTGAAGACAGAAAAAATCTGCATTTCTTCTTCAATTTAATCTGCATAAAATCTGCAAAAAATTTCTTATTTTATTTTTCTCTAAATATTCTGTAGATTTTGTGAGACAACAAAAACTCTGCGTTTTTTCTTCTATTTAATATGCATAAAATTTGCGAAAAGAAATTTCTTTCTAATTTTTTTTCTTTAAATATCCTGCAGATTTTTTAAGACAGCAAAAAATCTGCGTTTTATGTTCAATTCAATTTGCAGTTATTTAGCAGATTTTCACATCATTAAACTTGACCAATAATCTGTTGATTTTTTGAAGGTTTAACTACAATTTCATAATATCTGCATTTCTCTAAATGCATATTCTGACCATATTCTCTAATATTGCAGCTTTATTTTCCAAAGGATATAAAACAAAATTAGAATGTAATTATCATTATTGTTTAATTTTACAGCAGACAGGAGTTTCATCAGTTCCTTCTTCAATTGGTGATATCGGCCATATACTTGTACAGAAAAGAAATGCATCAACAGAAAAATATTCTCAATCGAAAATTGTTTTAGGCACTAATTTTTTTAAATATGCCACTGAAAAAAATGAATTCTAAATTAATCTTTAAAATAAATATTTGATGTTTTACTATTTTAAACTTTCCCCCCATAATTTAATTAATTTCCAGTTAGTTTTCCATCTGTCTTTCTGACTAATCTAGCGAAACCACAGTCAAGATAGAGTTTGGTGGAAGTGGTTTCAGGCAAGATGATGCGCAACATACTTTCGGACTTGTCCTGGACTACCCACTCGATTGCCTGGGAGAGGTCGTGGCCTTTTCGGGGCGATACATACCAAGGAGTGAACACCTCTGCCCGCTGGGGCATAGAAGGGGTCCAATGGTGGAGGTCTTCGGACTTTCTGTGGCCACAGCTCCGAGCTAACACGACATGCTCCAGGTCAGAGAATGATTACTACAGGCACACGATTGTTTCGACATGACGTGCCTCTAGGGTCAATGCCTTCGGGTTGGGCAGCTTCGCTGGCTGCGTCGGGCGTCATGCCCGTGAGAATGGATGTGGTTTTGCTGATTGTTGGTTCCACGGGCCTCCACCATGCCCTGCCCATGTTCTCGTTCACGACGACAGGGGTGGAGGACTCCCTATAGTTTGTCTCTCTGACTAGCTCTTTTCCTCCAAAAAGAAGGGAAAAGTGGAGCTTGCACTCTTTGGATGTAGAGAAGGCTTATCAGGAAGATAAAAGACGTAAACGAATTTATTGAAACAGAGAATCTAAATTATTGAACAAAAATATTACTAATCTGATCTATTACTCATCTCTACGACTTTGAAACACGTATTCTTACCATGGTTCATTTTTACACCACTAAATTGCACCACTAGAGCTATGATGACGCTAAAACTCAAATATACTATCGTAACCCCATCTCGTGTAGTCCGGGTTGCTATATGTTCCTGCCTGCCAACTGTATGAACGTGGGTTCGAGTCCCGGCCAAGTTGAGTTTGAAGTTTTATCACAATCTGAATCAACATCGTACCAGTAAGTTGAATTACAAATTAGATTAATTAAATTAATTGAAATTAATAATTAAGACTTGACTGCAGAAAATCTGAAGGCATTTGGAACATATTTTTCTTCAGATATTCTACATTTTTTTCTGCAGAAAATCTGAAGAAAACATGTTCCAAAAACCTTCAGATTATCTGCAGATTTTTTAAAAAGATTTTTTGCAAATCTTTTTTAGCTGGATGGATTCGAAGTCGTGAAATTCAAAGGAATTTAAAGTGGCTCATTTGCCGCTGCTTAATTCCAAGAGTTTTGGAACATTGGAAGAGAAAACTTTTCGTCAATGTTTAAACCCAATAAAAATTGACGAAAATGAATTCGATTTTGGGAATTCCGAATAGTTCGAAGTCTGACTTCAATGACCGGATAGCCTTTACAGACCCCTTTGCTAGGGTAGCCGGAAAACGAAGCTTCTGCCTAGATTGGAACCCAGAGACGATGCTAATAAACTCGGAAATCATTCGTGTGGGGGAGGAGGATCGTGGGTGGGATTAAGTCTGCGACAATGAACCTTCTCAAACAATGCGTCTCAAAACAAACTTTATACTGGAAATTTTAGACTGGAATGAGTGGAATACAAATCTGTTATTGGTCCAAATGGCATAGCCTTGCCTCCTCATGAATGCCAGCTTAAAATTCAAAACTCCATCCGCCGATACCAATTTGGGACCTCGATGCGAAGCTAGCAGGAAAACAACAGTTCTGCCTGGATTGGGACCTCGTGTCGAGACTAGAAATGAAATTCGAAATCCCCCGTGCCGGGGAAGAGGAGAATGGGTAGCAGGAATTCCTGCTATTAACAGATTATTAATTCCTGCCTATTAAACAGAAGCTCAATAAGCGATAAGTTAGGGCCATCAAAATCAAAATTGCGAGCTGAAAATCTTGCAGGAAGCATCCAAACAATAGACATTCAGAGTACATTTCAAAATATATTTTCAAATTCAAAGCAAATAAGCAATTTATCTCTAATGGGAAAAAGACGGTATTTTAAGCATCAACCATAATCACTTTAAGTGATGTTACGACTTTGAAATATTAATAAATGACCCAGAAGATCTGATGTCATTAATCGTATTCAGCATTTATTCCAGATTGATGTGTAGAATAATGGATAATGCTCAACTAGATGTCATATCGTTACGTCTTTTTATAGCATATTTAATAATTGAAGAATATGCAGTTTAATGTAGTTAAAATTGTCTTTCGATTTTGAAAAAGAGTTCTTTTAAAAATGAAAGATTACTTTCGGTAGAGGTCTGGTGAAAGATTTCCGCAAGCAATCTACTTGATTAGTATTCAAGAACTCTTAATTCGAATCGTTTTAATTCCACTCATTCAAGTGATGACTGCCTTTCAACTTTAATTCAGTCTTCAGATGAAATGAATTCGGAGTAAACATCTATAATGAAGATTTTGAAACAGGATTGCTTTATTACTAAATGAATCAGAGTAATTAGCTCGAATTCTGATACATTTACTTTAAAGGGAAGGCATACTATTCGAAATAAACGAGGCAGCTTGTTATGGAGGAGGTTTGGGGCGATTTCCAAAGTAGTTTAAATTTAATCGAGATTTTTATTTACAATGTATTAAGAAAGATATTTTTTGTTATTGCGCCTGAAATTTATATCACTTGAATAATGTGTATAATTTATATCAATTGAATCAACTAATCATGGACCATTTCCCTGTTATCTACACAGGTTCAAAAAACTGAGCTCACCACTTTGTGCCTGTGGCCTGGTCGGGGATGCCGACCACTATGTGTTCAGGTGTCCTCTTACTGCTGAATTTCACTTAATGGAACCGTCTGATGAACACAGGAAAAGCTGGTTTAAAAATTTAAGATATAGTGGACAGGCCCAATCCAAACTTATTCAGGCTTTTAAACTCAGTAATGGCATTTGCGACCGGTTGACCCAGGTTTGATTGTTCATCAGTTTGCTGTTTTTGTTCAGTTTTTGGTACTGTTTTTATTCTGTGTTGGTTTTTACCTCGGAGAAATTATTTTAACTTCATAGTTTGTATTGATCGTTGTGTCGTCTAGATGGTTTTGTGGATTTTTCTTTCTCTGCCGGCCCGCTCAGGGCCTTACACCCTTGCGGGTAGGCCGGACCGGCATGGACACTAAATAAATAGATAAATAAAAAATATCAATTGAATCGCTGATTTTAGAAACCACGTGAGTCAATAATATTCAAAAATGATATGACGATTTAGAAAACTCATAAATTTAATTTTATCGTTCGTTTGTTATACTTGGCACTCGACTCCTGTCAATTTCTTCTATCTTTATGTAAATACTCCTTTAGAATGTGGAAACAGGATAAAGGCAATTTCAATTTGAAGAAGTTCACAAAGGTGGTTTCTGGAAATGTTGATTCACTTAATATCTCTATTGTGAAAACAATGGGACATTCCTTTAAAATACAGGATGTCCGAGAATTGTGGGACACATTTCAAAAATGAATACAAAAAAACATAAGAAAGTCGAAGTTCGGGTCCGCGCCGTGTATTTTTCGTGAAAACGTCGGGATAAAATCATAAAACAAGTGTTTTGTATTAACATGTAATTTAATTATCAATCTCTTTAATACAATATTTACACAGAGTAGTATGATGGTTACAGAACAGATAAATCGCAAGCTATCACAGACCCTTGCTCCATGCGATAAACTTGTGATTCTTTCTGTAACCATTATATACCTTGTGTAAATATTGTATTAAAGAGATTAATTAATTACAAATTCATAAACACTTGTTTTTTTATGATTTTATCCCGACGTTTTCACGAAAAATACACGGAGCGGACCCGAACTTCGCCTTTCTTATGTTTTATTTAGAGTAGCTTTTGATGCCGCCATCTGTTGACAGTATATATAACTTCATTTTGCGTATGCGAAGTAAAACAGTATTTACTACCAATGCTCATATTTCCCGTAATATTCAAATTTTAATACAATGTTTCCTTTACGTATTGTCAAGTATTCTTTAAGTTTCGTACAATTCGAAATAAACTCTTCATGTTATAATAAAAAAACATGCTGAGTTTGAAATTTTGGATTTAATACCGATTTTTACTTATATTCTTATGAATATTTTTATTGTCTCACTTTGGATCCTAGTAATACTCCTCAAGCTCTTTAAAATGACACCAGAAACAACCTCCTAGCTAAACGCGGTTCCGCGCTACACTTATTTATTACCTTACATAAAACTAATGCATAACAATCACGCGTATGCGCCTACACTGGTACGATGACGTCAGAGGCAAAACAAATACAATGCGGCCCATCTTACAGATATGATCTATCCGTTGTAGTGTCTACCATTCTTTTCGCATCATTAGTCTCGTAGTTATTAGCGATTCAAATCTGACGGTACTTTGTCACACAAGAAAGTTTGACCGACTATCACAGTAACGAGCGGAAACACGTTTCCACGTCAGCAAATGTAATAAGGGTACAACTACGGTTTTTTTGAAAATGAGAGAGCATATTAAAAAGGTTTTTTCCAGAAAGGCAACGCGGCGTTACGACGTTCCAAATTTGCTAGAGCGACAGATTTCTGTACACAATGGCTACCGATCGGCAGAAGCCGATGCACGTTTTCTGATTTCATTTTTTAGCTTCTCTTGAATATCTCAGAAAATATTCAGTTTTCACACTATATGTGGATGAACAAATTAAAGAGCTTAAAATTCCCTACTAATGCATTCTCTTATTTTTCTTCTAGCTTTAATATTTTCTCAGAAAATGTGTCTCAAATATGGGAGATTTGCAATAATTTACGGTCACCTAGACCACCATAGCGGCGCGTTTCCTACCTGAAAAAAAACTTTTTGAAATTCTCTCTCATTTTAAAAAAACGTAGTTCTAACATTATTAGGTTTTTTTTAAACTGATTTTTGAAATGTGTTCACAATTCTCTGGCACCCTGTATATTATATCGTACATACTCTCATATGGTTTTTACTTAGTTTGAATTTCAATGTATTCATTTTTTGCATATTTTTCCGTTTTTCTTTTTTTTTTTGTTTTGCATTGTTCTGTAGCACTTTTTAAAACTCTTATATTCGGAATAAAATCTTCCCTTCACATTTGTCTGCGTTATTTCTGTATAACATAAATGTATCGAATAAAGAAAGTAAAAATCTACAGTGAATTTCTGGACTAAATTAAAGTTTGAAAGTATATTTTTCTTTCTGTGAAACTGTTTTTTAAATAAAGAAAGACCTAATTTGATAGCTTAAACTTTTACATTTTTCTATGTGCATATTTCATAAACAATAAATCCTATTCGAAAATTAAATTGTATCGTTATACAAATTTCTGCAGAGAAGAAAATTCGCTTTCGCCATCAGATTTTTCCCTATATCAAATAAAATGCTGTATTTTTTCGCAAGAAGACTAGAACAAAATTTTTAATATAATTCATTGCCATCTAGTTACAAATTGAAATAAAATTCAAAACTTCAAAATTCAATATAAAATTCAAAATTTTAATATTTAATTCAATATTTTAATTATTAATTAATTCAATATTTTAATTATTAATTAATTCAATATTTTAATATTATTAATAATTAGTTTTATATTATTATTATTTATTAATTCAATATTTTAATATTTAAATAATCAATGAAAAAATAAGTGGCATAGTTTAATGATCATTTAATACAGTTAAGCGCTCACCAAGTCTTGTAAATTTTTAATATCAGGAGCTTACAAGTCGACATTTATTGCAATGTTAGGTAAATTCTTCATTCAGAGTGTCGATTCCCAATTAACACTTTAAATTCCATTTTATTTATTTTTTTTAATTTTGAGTGATTTTTATCTCACCGATGTACTTCAATATTGAGTTATTCTATAGACTCAGCGCTTAATTCCTTACTAGTTACAAGTGTGCGACTAATTATTTATTACATATTTTACTCTGCATTATACATGTTTTAAGCTGCACTAAGTATTTTTGGAACTCGCAATAAATTAACAGAATATTTTCTTTCAAACCAAACAGTGTATATACAGACTGCAATGATCCAGTTTCGCATAATCTTAGAGTAAAGCCCATATTCCGTGGAATATAAAAAGTCTTTAGCTCGAGAGGAATCCTTTTGACTAACGTTATTTGTTACAGCGTGATAGACTCCTAATTATCGAATATAAGCCAATAAATTCCTTTACCGGGTGCTAAGCATTTTAATAATCCATAATCTCCCACACTAATGGGCACTTCCCACGCTCTTCATTATCCGGTGTCCAATGGGCGTCTTCGTAAGATCCGGGGGAGAGAGGCTTCTTTAACTCTTCCGGAACAGGATTACCGGAACTTAATCGGATTCTCCCTGTCTTTGGAAGTTGATATGCGCAAAATCGAGATGCCTGTCCAGACGAGCGCTCGGCGGATAATGGCTGCTTCGAGAGAGAGGAGAATTTTCAGCCTGCTGATGTACTGGAAAGTTGTACGGAAGGAACTTCTGTTTTGATACAGAACAGAACGCCGTCCCTTACCCCCGTACCCGTGACCAGACCGGTCACTGAACGGTTTGATGAGCAAGACACGGGAATTTTATTTAAGAAAAACAAAATAAACAGAAAAAAAGAAATATATACACTATGTACAGCACAGGCATTTTCACTTTTACACTATTAGTTCGTAATAGTCTTCTTTTCTTTAGATGTTGAAATACCTTTCTTTTATTTGAAGGGGGAATGTCCGGTGATTGAGCTACTTAGTTCAGCTCGCTGGGAAGTTGAAGGCTAGGGAGGCCGGAAAAGATCTCTGTTTTCGCTCATGAATTTGATAATCCCACGAATTTTCTGCCTGGAGACAAGGTTATTGGTGACCCTTCAAATTTTACTTGCGTAACGATAGCACTTGCAAAAGATTTCAACATGTTTTATAAATTTTTTTCTATTATATAGAGTGCGAGAGTGGGTATGTTCCAGACAGATAGACTTCCCTCTGACGGATTTTGTCCAATATTTGATAGAAACCTACAAGTTGTGTTTAAAGACCGCATACCAAATTTCATCCCCGTAGCTCTAATTGTTTTCGAGTTATCGTGTTCACAGACGTACAAACAGACACAAAGACATGATTCCAAAATTGTGTTTTTCGGACTCAGGGAGGTCTAAAACGTGGAGATTCGTCAAAATCTCGAATTCGAATTTTTTGGCGATTACAATACTTTCTCTTTATATACTTCGTATACGAGAAAGTAAAAAGCAACCCTCCGCTGTAAGGATGTCTCCAAGCGTTCTCTCAACCGTCACCAACGGTAGTCAAACTTTACACCAAGGGCTTAAAGCATTTCTAAACATTGATAGATTCAGCCACCAAAGACCGATGTTGGCCCTTTTAAAAATGAAAAGGGGTACGTAGCAGATTTTGATGATTACATCAAATATTTCTTCAAGTGTCTTTTTCTGGATTTCCTGAAGAAGTAGAACAAGAGTTGAATTTCAGAAATAATTTTTGTTTTATCTATATATACAGCAAAGTTATATCTTTGTTATGTATGTAGACAAAATAAAAAAGGCAACAGTAAATAAATTAGCCAAAACTGTAATTAGTAAAAAATGCATGTACTTTTAAGCAAATATTTCTTTCCAAATCATGACGTAAAAAAAATTCAATAATAGAGAAGTTCGACCAAATAAACAAAAGAAAAAATATTAAAAATTTTAACTGTTATAACAAATTAAAAAGAACTTGTGAAACTTTAGGGGAAAGGAGCACTTATTTCCTTTTTAAATGCTTCATTATTCATAGATTCTAAACAAAATGCTTTCACTTAATAGTAGGGTGCCAAAATAGACTGTTTCATAGAAGTTTTATACTCATATCTGTACAAAAATCAGAAGCAATAAATAAGTTTAAAGTCGGTTAGTAACCAAGAAATATTTTATGCAGAATGAAATGTTGATTTAGTATAATTGCTTAAATTCAGTTTTGTATAAGAAGGTAACTATATTTTTGTAATATTTTCTACAAAATTTTATAAAATGAAAAATATTTCATATAGTTTTAACACCATTCTGAACTTATAAATTGAATAAATAATTTTAGTCAGAAATTATAAAAATTCTGTATTATAAAGGAACAATTGTAAGCATAAAAATATCTGCCTTAATACCTGATAAACAACTTTGTAGCGTCATCAATACATAATGGTTTACTACAGAGAAAGGAGTTGGTATGAAAACACGTTGAACAATCAAAGAAATTCTTTTTTCGAGCAATTATTAAACAAAATGAATTATTGATTTCTTTTTGACTGAATTACTAAGAACTTTTAATAAAAAAAGTAAACCATTTCTTTTCCAACTACATTGAAATAAATCGATAATTATAGCTAAGTAGAAACAATCAGCCTTTTTGTGTCGCAACAAATCTCAACATTTCTACTTAGTTCATCATTTTATTGCACACACAAATCTGCAGAATTTTTTTCATCTTGATAAACATTGACGCAAATCCGATCAAGTCATGCGATCTCTTTCGAGTGATAAATACATTCTTTGCAAATGATAATATTAATAATAAATCGTAATAGGACATCCGATTAAGTTTGTAAATCTAGAACAGCTCTATGTC
>BGPR01014666.1:23383-38664 GCA_013235015.1 Araneus ventricosus
GAAAAGGGCAATATAAATTGTAAATTAAATAAAAAAAGATATTTTAGTGTAATTAAAAATCCAACAATAACAAAAAAACTCAATTACAGATAGTTTTAATTAACAAAGAAATAAAGAAGATTTAAATCTCAAAAACAACTCTTATTATAAAAATCAAAAAGTTGCAAAACAAATTCACAAAATTTCTAGAAATAAAATTATTCTTAACTATTCCAATTGCCTGTAACTATTCATATATTCATTTTTGAAATGATTATATAATACTAAAAGCAACATTAATATTTAAAAAAAATTATCCCAAACTTTTCCAAATTATTTTAACTATATGTATTAAAATAATAACGAATGTTTTCTACCTTTTTAATCAAGAATGGCTTAACCTCGCATACAAAATAATTACGATACTTATATTAATGATTAAAAAATTTATATATTGAATCCTTTTTCATTTACAATTTTCAAAAAATAATAAATTCGCGAAAACTGTTTTATTTCGTAAAAACTTTCATAGAACTTTTTTAAAAAGCATTTCACAAAGGCATTGTAAAAATCATTTCAAACACTTAGAGAGAAAATACAGCTAATTGAAAGGCTAAACAGCAGATGGCACTGACTGGTTAAATTTTAGTCATGACTTGTACGTAAAATTTTGTGAACACTTCTCGAAATTTAAATTGAAACAATGACGGATATGTGAAATATTCAGAATTTTCTTTTCAATCTCTTATGTCTTAAATTCATTTTAATTGCAAAAGTTTCTTTTTCCTTAAGCGAGAAAATGACGAGGATAACAGCGAAAGTGAAGACATAATTAAGTATTGAGATATTAATTAAATATTTTAATCAAACAACATTTTTAAAGATAATTCTAACAACTTTACAGACTGTCTTTACTTCCTTTATTTTGAGAAGATTTTCACATCACCTTTATTAATTTTGATTATCATTTCACTGGCATATGGATCGCAGTTAAACTAGAACAGAAGTGGATCCATTTTGTGTGTTTCTTCTTGCTGCATATTTTTATTTAACTTGACTTGTTCCATGTTTGCAAAGAATCTAATCTAATCAAACCCGCAGTCTAATTTTGATGTACTTCCTCATGTGGTAGAGCTTGACATTTTTTATACCTGTGCATGATCGATGAAAATAGAATATTTTAATGTTTTTAGAACTTAGTAGTCAATCATTTAATTACATTTTGATTTCAAATAAGTGGTACAACTTGTTAGTGAATTTAAGGAAAATTGATTTTAAGATTAATATTTATGATAATGATTTATGAATTTAAGGTATCCGACTGTGTTCGGAGACATGTTTTTGAAAAGTAACTTATATATATTTTGTAATGTTATTTCTCAACTGCATATGTTTTAAAGCTATGAAAATATTGTAAAATTAGGCTTTCAAAATAATATTTTTTTAAAAAAACAGAGAAATTTGAAGAAAAATGACTCAAATATTTGCCTTACACTAACAGCCATAGACAAAATCATATTCAAAATATACATAAATCCTTGTAGGAGTACATTTTTATGACAGTTATCTGCGTCATACTCTAAAATATTTCTTGTACTTCAAAATAGCTTTGAGATATAGCTGAACATAGTTACTAAACTGGTAATTTTTCATAAAAAATGCTTTTCGTTTATATTTAAGCACTTAAAAATGATACTTGATTTTAAAATTGACCTTAGTTTTTAGAGGAAAACATCAAGCATATTACCGAAAACAATCTCAGAAAATTTCATATCAATACTTGAGTGACTTTTTGAGAAATCATTGTTACGGTCGACAGTTTTTCTCAAAAATATCATTTCTCAAAACACATTTAAAGTTTTCATGCAACATAAAATAATGCTTACAGTTCGGTAATAAAACAGCTGTAACTCCATTTGTAATTCACGTAGAGTAAAAAGTAAGGCAGTTTTAGAAAGCTGATTAAACAGTCTACAAAATTAAGACATGAAAATATGTTGATAATTTCATCAAAAACGACGATTTTAAACCAGTCGGATACCTTAAATCTAAAAGTAGAATATAATATAATTTAGTAAAATTAGAACACATTTTTGTGCCCTAAAAAATGTGTGCTTTCAGAAACTGTTTTCATTTTTATCTTAAAATTTTGATTCGAAAATAATATATATTTATATATAAGCGTACTGTGGTTAATCAGATCCATTCAAAGACGATATTCTTTCATCTATCGTCGATTTGCTGTACATTTCTATGGGGATGAGAATATAATCTAAAGAGGAGAACCTCCAGGAACAAAATAATTAATTCATGTCTTATTTCGCTGATTTGTACGCATTAATACAAATAATACGTACCTGCACTGTCTTACATTTCCATCCACCAAGATTTATTCGCTTGTGAGGGATTACAGAATCTGTTTGTTTGGACCAATAACTTGTTTGTACGACATTACTTCCGCTTCATAAAAATGTTTTGTTCTGAACTTCTTCAGCGGTCTAGCGTGTTGTGCATAGCCCCTGTCAACCCAATGCTACACCGCTTAGTTGTAGGGGCGTGAAGTTGTGTCTTACTTGTCCCTGTTAGAGAAATAACCAGGCTTTTAAAAATATCCCGGAATCTTCGAGTTTTTCTTATAATTATATATATCATATTTAGAAAATAATAAGATTAGGAAGATTCATTGCTAAATAAAATAAGCTCCTGAAGAACTCATCACAGAACAAAATAATTAATTATTTCGCTGATATGAATAATTTAATAAAAATAATACAAACCTGCACCGGCTTACATTTTCATCAACAAAGATGTTTTCAGTTCTGCGGAGGGGGGGGGCTACAGCATTTGTCTGTCTGTCCCAGTTAGAAAAATATCCGGGCATTGAAAGAATAGCTCGGAATCTTTCATTTTTTCTTAAAATAAAATATATTGTATTTAAAAAAACAATAATATTAACGAAATTTAGTTGTGAAGAAAATAAGCTTCTGAAGAACTCTCTGCAGAGTCTTGTCACCTCCATTTTAATGAATAATAGCAGTGCTGTGAATATTATTAAGTTCCTTTAAGTGTAGACTCGCGCTTGTCGCTAGTTGTAAGAATTAAGTGGCAAACTGCTCTCGCATTAATCACGGTTGTAGACAATTTATCTAGATTCGACTCCTCCTTCTACTCTTGATATATGGTCACCATAACGGTAACACTTTAATGCCGCGCCACACCGCCGTCTCTAGAGTTCACGTGGCTCCTATACGGTTTGGTATAGATAGAGGGAATTTTATTGAATTACAAAAAAAGAGATTATACCAAATAGGTGAATGCGGTAAAAATAACAAAGCTGATGATCATACATAGAATTGTCAGCAAAATAAAGTTATATACATATAAAGTTATAAAGTTATGTAGATAAAGCTATATATATAAAGCTATATATATAAAGTTATAAAATTAAAAAATATAAATAAAGTTAATAAATAAATAATAATAAAATAAAGTTATATATATAAAGCTATATATATAAAGTTATAAAATTATATATATAAAGCTAACCATATACATTATTCGGTTTGATATAGATAGAAGGAATTTTATTAAATTGAAAAAAAAGAGATTACAGCAAATAGGTGAATGCGGTAAAAATAACAAAGCTGATGATCACACATAGAATTGACAGCAAAATAAAGTTATATACACATTGCCTTGGTTACCTGAGTGTTGAGAGAACGAAAATGATGACGAACAACATGAAAAAGCTAACACCAATGCGCAACCATTGCGTGTTAAGTGTCAAATGCAAGGATTAGGGAGATTACTGTTATAAAAATATGAGGAAAGAAGGATTAATCATGTTCAATGTGTGGAATGCAAGATAAATTAGAAATACAGTCGACGCTCGTTATAACGACCCTCTGCGTCCCACAGCAAAAAGGCTTTATAACGAGTGGTCTCTATAGTGGATATAATTAAAAACTGTACACATGCACGTTCAGCAGTTCCATATGAATAGGCGATTTTTAAAGAGATTCCAACTAAATACTCAACTTATTTTTTATCATTGGTATTAAAAATAAAATTTTATCAATTAAAAATATATTTCTAAAACAGATTTTAAAGTAGCAAATAAAGGGTGTTATATACTTGCAAAACATTCATTTTCTAAAGAAAAAATCAGAAATGGTTGTTTGTCTTTTCTGCATATGTGCTTTTAACAAAATATAATTTTCCATTTCAGTTAAAGATGATAAATAATGTTCTGCCTTTCAGAAAAAAAACATTTTAAAGTCTCAATAGCATTTGAAACAATTTTTTTATTCTAGGCTAATCTAATTTCCGCGCTGTGGCGAGTGGTAATTCTCCCCCCTGTCCAAGTTGAACTGTAACACTGAAGACTCTACATCTACGAAGCTTGGCAATATAATAATCAAGGTCATTTACGTTTAGAAACATGTTTTTTTTTTTTTGGGAAAAATACCAGGAAGAGTGTCCGCTGAATTCGGACGTTGTATTGGGATTAGACGACATTGTAGGGTCGCTATACCGGAAGTAAAATAACATAGTGCATAGGGAAACACAGTTGGGGATTTTATCTCTGGTCGTTATAATGGAATGGTCTTTATAACGAGCGTCGACTGTATTGCTCAAAGACAGTTGGGTGATTTTTCTAGTGGGATTGTATTTTCATTATCGATTAGGAATTTAATCATAATTATGAAGTCGGATTGTTAATAACTCTTTGGGCGAAATAGAAGGTTTCCTAAGATGTCAAGAGAAAGTCAATGGGCACGGTGTCGCATTATTCACTATAACTCAGAAAATCTGGTCACTTTTGTGGCATCATCGCGGTATCTGGCAATATCCTGAATTGTAATTATATGCAGATCGGATCCGCCCTCTTTGTGATGTCGCCCATCCACCAATAGCGACGAGCCTGTTGCAGTATTTAAGGACTGATTGCTACTGTTCATTCTCATCCTCTTCTTCTTTTTGTATCATTTGATATCTAGCAATATAATGATTTTATGATTTAGTATTTTAATTTAATTGTTGTTTCATTAAATTTGTTATTTCGTTACAGAGTAGTCTTGCTTTTACTGAGTCACCAGCTAAGTAGTTTCTCACAATGGTATACTTCTGATATATGTTGAATACAGGCATTAGGGTGAGAAGCTGAGTAGTTTAATATCTTACTAGATGATATGAAGCACTTGAGTATCCTTGGTTCTACGTACTGACTATTAACTCAGCGATTATGTTAATAAATCGCGCCTCTATTGATTCTGTAAATCTAACTTGACCTAGACGTAGGCCCCTAGAAATTACACTGTAATGACGCATAAATATTTGCCTTCCTTTCACAATTTTACGTTCGCATGGTACTCTGGTGGTGACCGCAATCCCATGAATGCCTTCACACACCCTGTGTGATTGTGAGTCGGCAAATACATAAAACCTAGAAGCTTATTTGTGAAATATTTTAGGGCCACATTGAGAGGAAAGATGCAATATTCGAGCCATCTTTGAATAAAGAATCTTTCTTATTTACCAGATTCTCTTTTGTGGCTTACAGATATTTTTGTTAGAATAGAGTATTCGCACATTACATCACTAAGTTTCAGAAACCTCACGCCTTTTTAAATAGAGCTGATTGGTTGTCGTTTTAATGTTTTCTATTCGCTGTTTCACTGTATCATTACGAATCCCCATTGGCTGCCTTTCTATCTTTTCAATCCTCTTGAAAATCTATATATGTAAGTGACTTTCATTTTATCTTCACTGTGATTCTGCTTTTCATGCATGATGGACCATGCTGTAAATAAAACCTGCTTTATTCGATCCAAAGGACTCTGAATCTTTCAACACAGGCATTTTCCACAAAATGAAGTGGTTATAAATCTAACAATTTTCGTGCTTCTTCTGACTTAATTTTTGTGTTAAAGAAATTTATAATTAGTGTTCAAGTCTTTAATTTAAGCTGGAGTTAGATTACATTTTGGAAAAAAAAGTTCTTTAGAACTTTAAAAGTATCACCGATTTCCTACATCCTTAGATAATCTTAAAAACTAAGCTGGTGAATCTCATAATCTTGATTCTTTGGCATGCTAGGTAACTAATACGACAAGTTGTAATGACTAAAGAATATATAAATTTAGACAGGAAATCAAAGGAAAATAATTAATTTAATTTTAAATTTGTTTCCAAAAAACATGTTTTTAAAAGCGTAGATGTAGCATCCAGCAAAATATTTTTAAAGTATTTTAATCACAAGGATTAGAAAACTACATTTATGTGTTAGTAATACCGAAAATGTGTACTTGTGTGTGGTGTTTGTAGCACTTAAAAATGAAACCGAAGGAAGAAGGTCTTAAAGAAATTATTATTAAATTTTTTTTAATTATTATTATAGCAACATTTAGCCAACAATATCTGAAGTTATATAAGATTTGTTGTCGTTTCATTTCTACATATAATTCTCTTGTTAAACTTATGAAGAAGTGAAACTACTATTTAAATAAAAAAACTATTTTATCAACATTTATTTCGAGCGAGATGAAAAAAGAACGACTATGAGAAATAACTGATATCAGAACATCAAAAGTATTCTCTCTAGTTACATAAACAAATATTATTTCCAAACAATTCTACTTCATTCACATTTTAAAATAAATTTGGTTTAATTTAAAGTCTCTTTGGATACCAGCGACTGAGATTTTAAAATACCGAATATACTTAATGGAAATTACCTTACGTAGAAACAATAAAACTGATATTTTTTTGTAAAAACAATAAAATGAAAGAGAGAATAAACTAAAGCTTTAATGATGATTTGAAATTTCCAGAGTTAATTCCGTTTTTGGCGAGTTCGGAAAAAAATTAGCTGGAGGCTAAGATTACTTTTCGAATAAGCGAACTCAGATTGAAAATCGACGAGGTTCTTCTTTATCGAAACACAGAAAGACTCTAACAGAAAAAAATATCATTGAAACGTTTTAAATTCCGTCCACCAGCAAGTTTGAAATTTCAGGAATGAGAGGAATTTTACTTCTCAGTTTGACCCATTAAAATACAAATTACTTTTGCTCTTTTCTAGAATTGCGGTTTTTTTTTTTCGTAATGTATAAATATTCACTGATTTTATTTCCCTCTTAAAAATCCTTTTAATTTCTTGTCCTCTTAGGCAGTAAGTCAAAGAGTTTATGTAAAGTAAGAGCCAAGAAAAATATTTTATAAATTGAGTCTTTTGCATTTCTTATATAAAATTTTATAAGGGAATTTTTTGAACAAGATATACAATATAATTAACACTAAAAAACAGATGTAAGGCATTTGAACTACTACAAAGGAAACATGCTTGAAAACTAAAGTTAATTGTTTATTTTTCTAGCTCATAATGGGCTGTTCTTAACGTAATTTTTGGCCGTGTCGTTTCTACAATTATGCTATTTTGATGCCAACTCCCACTGAAGAAAAATTTGTATGGTCACTGTCTTATTTCAGGTCAAATGCCTGAATTTTGATCAAATCATGAAACAATTTAAGTATATACTGTAATTCTATTAGGTAGATTAATATACTGCATCTTTAAATTATTAGGTGTAGTTTTGCACGTACATATTTCTTGTAAACTAAAAAGAAAGCATCATAAGGATTTCAAATTCCTCATAAAGGAAACGCTTTATTTTGATGAAAGTACAGTGCTGTTGAAAATTATTAGAACGAACTGTTAAAATTTCATCTTTCGTCTATACATTTTTAAAACTTGATAATTTGCTATTTTGTTTTGATACTTCATCCTCCATAAATTCATACAAGTTTTAGTTATTTCATAAAATATCGCTACTTCTTAGAAAGAATTATTGTTTTAAACAGTACGTTCTACCTGTTCAAAATTATTCGAACGACTGATTACGTAGGTTATATTCAAGTGAGCATGAATTGGATTTGTTTTTATTTTGGTAAATTTTAATAATTTTAACAGATTAATTTATTTGGTAATTTATTTTTTTTTGTCTATGAAGCAGCCAAACTAACAATAAATGCTCAAGAGCCGAAAAATATATTTTGATCTTCGCTACAGCAACAATGAAGAAATAAATGATGGGGTATCATATGAAAACATACCAAAAAAGGATAAGTTGCCGATATTAGGCATCTACTATCTGTGCACGAAGTACGAGACGACAGAATCCATTGAAAACGAGAGAGGGCGAGGTGCAAAACCGAAAACAAGTAGAAAGAAGACTCTATGAATGTAAGATCTGCACTGAAAAAACCAGTGGGAGTGGCCACCCCTAAACTTTCTCGTATACTGCTCAAAAATTTGTCATTTCCCCTCCCCTTGAGTGGATAAAAAAATCGAACCTACTGTAATCCAGAATGCAACGAATATCAGAAGGTTTTTCATTGCAGATTATAGTGATTGTAAAATATTTAAGTGAAGAATCATATTAAAAGAGATGCCTATGTATTAAAACTTAGTAATATTTATTTTCCATCACACTCCAGCAAGATCCGCTATTATACGAGCGAGCGAAAACAAAACGGGAGATAAAACATATCTATCACAAACTCCGTCTCAAGGACAAGTGACGTAATCCTCCCGCTTGGTACCAGAGATTGCTAAGTACGCATGCGCATGGAGATCAGGTTTGAAACGAATGCTTAACAAGTATGCGATTATACAGACCGACAGACAGTCAACCCGTTGACGGATTTGGCTCAAAATTTTATACGGACCTACATTCATGACGATAAAACCGTGTACCAAATTTTATCCATCTAGCTATTCAAGTTTTTTGAGTTATAGCGTTCGCATGACTTCGCACATACAAACGGACAGACTTCCCGTGGATGGATTTTGTCCCAAATTTGAAAGAAACCTACAAATTATGTTTAAAGACCACATACCAAATTTCATCCCCGTAGCTCTAATAGTTTTCGAGTTATCGTGTTCACAGACAGACGGACATAATTCGAAAATTGTGTTTTTCGGGCTCAGGGAGGTCTAAAACGTGGAGATTCGTCAAAATCTCGATGTCGAATTTTTTGACAATTACAATACTTTCTCTTTGTATACGAGAAAGTAAAAACGATGTATCGTCAAGAGAGAATGTAAAAGACTTGAAATTGAATGCGGCAGCTCTAACAGTTTGCCTTATAATCAAAAGCTGAGGTTTGATAAGCTGTATCCAAAGAAAAAGACCATACATTTCAACACATTTCAGAACAAAATATTTCTATGCGCTTGGCCATCGCAAAAGAGCATATTTCGAAGGTTTCGCAATTCTGGGACAGTGTTTCATGGCTGGCGGACGAAAAAACGTAAAAGAGTGTTGGGACGATCAAGTGAGGCTCTTAAAATTATTATGAAAATCCTACAGAGAGGAAAACACTGAGGGGAGAATGTAATGGTATGGGGTTGTTTCCCTCTAAAAGTGTTGGAAATTGTGATGATCAACGGTAAAATGACTGTATGTACGTCTATATCATGTCCCAAAATCTGAAGAAATCCATCAGAAATTTAAGTGTGGGTCGACGGTATGTCTTTCAACGAGATAATGACATAAAAATACGTCAAATATTTCCAAAGATTATTTCTCACAAAACAAGATTAAGATACAGGAGTGGCCACCACAAAGACAAGCCCTTAATCCCATCTAAAATTTATGGTCAGTTTTGAATCAGAAATTTCCTTTTGAAGAGAGAAGAAATAAAAATCAATTTTTTGAGAAGATCAAAAAAGAATATCGCAGCATCAACCAGGACACAACACAGAAACCGGCTGATAGCCTGAATCAAAGACTGAAGGCAGCGTTTGAGGATAAAGAATGGCTATATAAACATTAAACATCGATATTTTATTTTAAAAAGTTGTTATGTTATTTTTTCGTTGTAAATTTTTGACCGTTTGAATAACTTTGAACAACACATAATTTAGAGTTATATGAAAATGTTCCATTTCTGACCTTTCTTACCATAAAGTTTGAGTAATTTGAAGTTTTTACTTTCTCGTATACGAAGTATACAAAGAGAAAGTATTGTAATCGTCAAAAAATTCGAACTCGAGATTTTGACGGATCTCCACGTTTTAGACCTCCCTGAGTCCGAAAAACACAATTTTGGAATTATGTCTGTATGTCTGTCTGTGTGTGTGTCTGTCTGAGAACACGATAACTCGAAAACTATTAGAGCTACGGGGATGAAATTTGGTATGTGGTCTTTGAACATAATTTGTAGGTTTCTATCAAATTTTGGACAAAATCCGTCCACGGGAAGTCTGTCTGTTCGCGGTCATGCGAACACTATAACTCAAAAACTCGAATAGCTAGATGGATAAAATTTGGCACACAGTTTTATCGTCATGAATGTAGATCCGTATAAAGTTTTGGGCCAAATCCGTCAAAAATTGGCGTTCAAATTGCATATTCAATTTCTTTTAATCCGATTCTCATGCGTAAAGTACTGGTAGCAATCTGTTATTGTTGTAAATTTTATTTACAGCAATAAATAATGTTTTCAAACATGAATTGTAACAATTTTTTTATTGTTGTAAATAAAATTCAAACCGATCTCATTATTTCAGCAAATCTTTTATTTACGAGCTTTTGCAATTGTTACGATTGCGGTAGTATAAATTGTTTTCTTGGGAATTCAATTCCAAAGCAGAATTTTCGCTTTAGTATTCATTTCATTGCCTATTTTATCTCACCTGCTTCGAAGTAATATTTTTTGAAACGTGGCAACAGATATTTGATTTCAGGTTTGTTGGTTTGTTTCACTTTCTCGTATACGAAGTACATAAAGAGAAAGTATTGTAATCGTCAAAAAAAATTCGAACTCGAGATTTTGACGAATCTCCACTTAGAAAGTATACGAGAAAGTTTAGGGGAGACCACTCCCGCTTGTTTCTAATGAATACGATTGAATTAATATTAAAATTAATATATTTTAGATATAAATAAATATATTTATTTTCTGTAATAAAAAGTTGAAACTTTTCTGTAGCGTTCTAATATTTTTGGGCAGCACTGTAATTATCACAGCAAATTGAGGTATCAATCAGTTAAATATCGAAAAAACTAGAGAACAAAAGTTCTACGGTAAATTGTATATATTCATATTTATCCATTTAAAACAAGTCAGAATTGAAATACTGAAAAATGGTTGTGCCATATTTTGCGATGATAATTTGAATGTAGACGGATAAAAACACTTTATTGCCTTCCG
Organism: Araneus ventricosus; assembly: GCA_013235015.1. Taxonomy (NCBI): domain Eukaryota; kingdom Metazoa; phylum Arthropoda; class Arachnida; order Araneae; family Araneidae; genus Araneus; species Araneus ventricosus. The sequence goes on from BGPR01014666.1 coordinate 34,583, forward strand.
TTTGTGTAATTTAAACTAATCAAGTGTTATTCACGAAAAGTAAACTTTTTTCCCACAAAAGTCTTTCTAGTCTTACAGAATACGAAACTGTCTATTACAGGAGCATTGATTTTAGTCATTAAAATTTATGTTGCCTTCGGGGATGCTTCTGGCATCGCAATTAAAAAATGTTGAAATGTTGTTTAAAATGTTTTGATTATCACTTAGTTTCCGAAATTTACTAAAGACTGGAAAGTAGTATTACCTCTTTATTATATATAAAAAACCCACTTATTTTAGTATACATTAAAAATAACGAGGTCAACGTTAAAATTTTGTTATTGATCGTGGGTGCGTGCATGTTTAGATATTGTATTTCGAAATCAACCATTGAAGACATTTTTGCACTACTAAACCTTTAAACATACCGTGGGTGCTGATATTTGTAGACACTAGATATATATTTTGATATCATTCGCTCAAAACATTTGTGCATTAATAAAACTTGTAGCGGTTACAATTCACTGCCTTCTCCGTTTCACTTTCTCGTATACGAAGTATACAAAGAGAAAGTACTGTAATCGTCAAAAAATTCGAACTCGAGATTTTGACGAATCTCCACGTTTTAGACCTCCCCGAGCCCGAAAAACACAATTTGGGAATTCTGTCTGTCTGTGTGTGAACACGATAACTGTTAGAGATACAGGGATGGAATTTGGTATGTGATCTTTACACATAATTTGTAGGTTTCTGTCAAATTTTGGACAAAATCCGCCAACGGGAAGTCTGTTTGTCCGCGTTCATATGAACACTATAACTCAAAAACTGGAATGGCTAGATGTATAAAATTTGGTACACAGTTTTATCGTCATGAATGTAGGCCCGTATAAAATTTTGGGCCAAATCCTTCGAAAAGGGGAGTTTAAATTGCATATTCAATTTCTTTTAATCCGATTCTTATGCTCAAAGTACTGGTAGCAATCAGTTATTGTTGTAAATTTTATTTACAACAATAAATAATGTTTTCAAACAAAAATTGTAACAATTTTTTTATTGTTGTAAATAAAATTCAAACCGATTTTAGCAAATATTTTATTTACGCGCTTTTGCAATTGTTACGGTTGTTGTAGTATAAATGGTTTTCTTGGGAATTCAATTCCAAATCAGAATGTTCGCTTTAGTATTCATTGCATTGCCTATTTTATCGCACCTGCTTCAAAGTAATATTTTTTGAAACATGGCAACAGATATTTGATTTCAGGTTTGTTTGTTTGTTTCACTTTCTCGTATACGAAGTATATGGAGAGAAAGTATTGTAATCGTCAAAAAAAAATTCTAACTCCAGATTTTGACGAATCTCCACTTGGAAAGTATACGAGGGAGACCACTCCCGCTGGTTATGGTAGGCGGCGCTACTAGAGCCATCCGGGTTTTTCCCATGATGCCTCTCTCTCTTCTTCTACTCTATACTTGTCTTGAGTTGTTGTTCTCTGTCTTGCGTCTTGTACCTTTTAATGTACTGTGTCGTGGAACTTAGCCATCTAATAAAAAATGGTTCCTGAAATTGAATTAATTCTTCAACAGCGGCATTCCACATAAACATGAGTCTCGTCCCTCTACAAACTATAATAAAGGTTTTTCCAACGTAATCAAGTTTGATAAAGGTATTCGTATTCGAGATATGCGAGAGAAAATTTTCTTGAATTTTTGAAAACTATAGGTAGTACAACTTCTGTATACCAGCGAATTCTGAGCTTTTATACTCTTTTGCCAAATCCGAGTAAAGAACTGTTAGAGGGTGCGAAAAATGCCGTGCTTATTTCTGAAATAACAGATTTTCGTTCCTTGGCTACGCCAGAAAGCACAGCCCACAATGCTCTCTCTGTTATCACTTCAAACATTCAACTTCATTCTTTTCACGAAAAGGTTATTCTACGTCGGATTTATACAAATTTCTTTCTAATATTTTTTCGGGAGGCTTTAACATGACATAAAGAAACAAGTTTTGAAAAAAAGGCGGTTTATCGCTTTCTCAACAGCCGAAACAAAAAGATCTCGTATTCGAGGATCTATGATAGTTTCTTTTTCCTTTCTGTTCGCTTACGAAATCCTTTAAAAAATAGAAACATACAAATAAGAGTGATAAAAAGTTTTAAATATAAAAGTTAGTAGCTTTATAAGGTTAGGTATGTCATTAGAGATCTGATATTTCGTTGGGAAAAGGTTTATAAAATAAATAAAAAGCAAATAAGTTGGTAACTTTTTCGCAATACGACCGACATTTTTTGATAATTTGTAGTATATTTTTTTTATTTTCGGTTACTTTCAGAAGGATATCTCGATAAAGAAAACAATAACACTTTCAGAATCAGGAATTAAAACTCTAAATTAATTTTTATATTCAAAATTATTATTAAACTAGATCAAAATTTTATTCGAATTGAAAAATAATTTAAAATATAGAACATATACAATTCGAAATATAAATATGTAAATTCATGTGATTCTCAATAATATGACATTTCGGTTATATGATTTGGATCCGAAATTTTTTCTGCCCATATGTTTCATATCTTGTATATCAAATCAATCAATTCAATTTTCGATGCAATTAAATCGATGGAGAAGGAGTATTTTCACTATATCAGTATCAAAATAATTATATGCTAGCTATTAAAAATTAAAAATAGCTTTTTCAATGATGATTTTTGCATGACTTTATGCAATGATTCAATTAGAGGAGGATTTTTTTTGAGGTTTGATGGTTCTTTAAAAAGAAATTGCTGCAAGTTTATACAGACACAAAGAAAGATACTGCACAAAGAACTGTAACTCACACTGCATAAAATGGAGGATGGTTATTCTAAAATATAAAAAATATCCAAAAATTACGGCACACATTTCAAAATTATGTAAAACATAAACTAGAAGGTATAGAAACAAAACGTCTTTTCTTACTTACAATTGAACTACAAAAGTTAATTAATCTAGAGGTGAAGTAATTTCGTAATACGTAGCATGTCCGAAAAATATTCAATTTCACGCCGTGTATGTGAAAGCTGAAGATTGAAACAGCAGCTGTGATGCAATGCTTCAGTTCCTGCGAGTTAGTACAAGGCATCTGATACGCCATTCACATAACTACACATGAAAGAATCCAAGGGAGTTAAATCTGGAGATCTTATGTCATGACTATTGATTGAAAGTTTCTCATACAATCCCCCATCAAGCTACACCTATGCCATCTCTCGGATTATGGGAATAAAAATCCTGTGAAACAAAACTTTAGGAGTTGTGTTAGTAATAGGTGACACAAACGCCGAAGTTCCGAGTTATTTTTTTGCATTTTATTGTTATGTGTACAATAGGGTGGAACGAAAATTCAAAGTGTGGATAGAATAATCGGCATAGGGTGCAAAAGTTGTCTTTTAAGTGTACTAGCACACATGCAAAAATTTTTCAACTTTTTAAAATTTCTTCCGGCGCCCCAAGACACTTAAATATTCACAGAACAAAGATTTTTATGCAAATTTTGAATTAATTAAAAATTAAAATTGCATTAAAGAAACGATTTTACAGGGAAAAACGTATAGGAGAGAATGAAAATTATTTATTTTTTATTATTAAATGAGGAAAATTATTTTTTATATGATATTATTCAGTGATCCACAACTACATTTTCTACTTTTCACAATATAACACGATTTTATGTTATTTCGAAGACAAAGATAAATTATGCCGCAACTTCGACTTTTCCTAAACAAAAACGCATTGCTACAGGTGAAACTTCGGCAAAAGCGTTCTTTTATTCCTTCCTCCCTTGTTTTTTGAATGAGTCAAAATAGTAAAAATGTCAATTGTTAACTATTTTGGGGATGCTTAGGCCACCAGTATGTGTGAATGAATTTGAGTTATAATAAAAAAAACGTAAAATAATATACCCAAAACAAAACTTATTTACCCGGTGCTAAAGGGAATTTCGAAAATATTTTTTGATAAATTTCCAAAAAATGTCATTTTTAGCTATTTTTGGGGCACTGGAAGATATGAATGGATTTCAATAAAAAAATATATGTAAACTAATATACCTAGGACACAACTTT
>BGPR01014667.1:0-38662 GCA_013235015.1 Araneus ventricosus
ACCAAGGTGTATTTGTACAACCTGATTATTTGTTAGGTAAAGTAAGCTATCAACTAGGGTCGCCTGAACTTTGGGCGACATCGAGATTTTTTTTGCAACATTTTCTGAGGAATTTAATTTTGTGCGTTCATTAAACTTTCAAGGGTTGTTTACTATTATAAACTTATTAAACTACTATTATATTACACTACACTAATGTACACAATGTACATAAGCAGAAAGAATTAGACTAAAAAGCTTAAAAAGATGATAATTAAGACATAAAATTGTATGCGTTTGAAATTTCTTACATTTAGTAAGCATTCTATAGAATGACAAGATTATTGATGTAATGGCTCAAAAACTTATAGAATATGACATCTGGCAAACAAACTATTTTTAATGCATTTAATGCATGTGTTTCGGTCATTTTATAGAATGATGATACGTGTATATTAAAAACACTTCATTTACATATAATTTATAAATATGTGATTTTTTCATCAAGTTTATGTTGTTTTAAAGAAAAATATTTCAATGCAAACCAAAAGTTGAATGGGATGTATCTTAAGTTTATCGTGAGGCATCATAATATTCTTAAATAGAATGAAAAATAAACATAATAAGATTTATTATAATTAGTTAATGGAAATTTATGTACAGAGGGTTTATAATTAAACTGGCATTGCCCTTTGGCTAAGCAAATTTTGTTTCTCTAATGATTCCCTCTTTTCCCCTACAAAACCTGATATTGCTTTCCCATTTTAATTTAATCTCTTTATGCAGTTTTATGATGATTTTTTTTATGAACTGAAATAACCAAAAACTTAATTTTTTCCTACTTTCAAGAAAGTTAGTGTCAGTTTTTCGCGTATAAAAAAATGAAAATTAAAGTTTGAAAGTAAGTCAAACCCGGTATTAAAAGTCTCGTATATAAAGAACTTTTCAAGTGGTAAGAATCGAACTCCTATGTAAATAATGTATTTTTAAATGGTTGTAATGAACTTCAAAAGCAAAGAATTCGGATGTAGCGAAACAAAATTCCCACTTTTCCTTTCTGACAGCTCTGTCTCTTCGAATCATCTGCTCCTCTCATTCCGTGGTTTGATGGTTATTTTCAATCTGTCACCCAATGTGACAATCGGCAATCCATAAGTTATATTCCGAAAAAGTCGCTCCGAGGTGCAGTCCTATAAATGCAATAAATATAAGTGCAAATCAGAAGCATTGTTGTTTAGTTGATAAAACAGCTTAAAAAGTAATGCGCGATCTGTCAAAGTCAGTTTCAAGACGGAGTCCTCGTTTGGTGAAAAAATTGTTCACGATTCCTTATATAGATTGAGTATGTTGTTCAAGTTCATATGTACTAAATTCCCTGCTCCGCAGTGCCATTTCCTCCCTTAATGGCCAAAACTGAGCTAAACATTTTCTTTCAGATATAGAAACCGCATACTCAGTAAAGCATGTGCTCGAAATTTGGGCGAAATTGACCTAGTAGATTTCCCTACAGAGTTGTCTTAACAACGCCTGTTTCGTATCTTTAACCCTGTACGCTAAAGAGCAAACATTTCATTTCAATACAATAAAATTCTTATAAAAATTATCTTTCTTTTAAAATGGTATGACAGATTTATGTCCAAATTTTCGAAGTTTTGTTACGGTGAAAAACAAGGCGGAGTTTTAGTGAAATGTTAGAATGGAATTGAAAAGTATATAGCATAAATTCGAGCGTATAGCATATTTAATCATAGTGGACGCTAATAGTAAACGACAAAATAATCTTTCTGGAATATATTTTTAAAAATTAAAATTTCTTGTGTGTGCTTGTGCTCATTGAGGACACAATGAACATTCGTCCTTAAAACGTTCTATAGCTTTCCACTAAGATATATTCATTACTGAGAATTACTTGAGAATGAAAACAATACCTAACGAACCTATGATAATATCTTAGTTTTTATTATTAATGTTGCTAGTATTGTTGCACATAATAAACTCTTATAATAATTTTTGGTTATAAATTATTTATAAGTAAAATTAAAATTTGATTGAGAATCTGCGTTGTAATAGAAACATAGCTGTATAATAAATAATGCATTCGCAATATTATTTTAGGTAATAGGATCAAATTTTATTCCATTTTAAGATTATTTTAATTTTGAGGAGCTAGTTTTAGATGCTATTTTACAGTACGAAAAGTATTCTTGTTAGTTGTGATCAAAGTTAACAAACTAATATGAAGATATATATTAACTATACGCATTTGGATGCTTAATAAGTCAGTGCATTTTACTCTGTTTCATAACAGACTATTTTCAACTTAGAAAGTCTGTCAGTCATGTCAATGGTACAAGTCTTGCAAGTATTATTCATGACAAAGTAGTTTTTTTATTACGTTTTGCTTATAGATAGCTTCCATGAAATCCTTTTAAAAAATTCTATAACGTGAAAGAACTTTTTATTAAAAAGAGTAAATGTTTTTTTAATAATTTAAAAAAACTAAACTTTTCTGAAATAATGTTCTGCGCGTGTTTATAATTACAAACAGGTAATGAACATGAAAGATTTTTTAATGTCTTAAATGTTGTCTAAATACAATAAATTCCTGATTACTCTTGTTAATTTTCGTTGTCATCAATGCATATGATGCCAGAGTGATAACATTTGCTTCGTATTTTATGGATCCCCTGTTGATAGTCAATGTCATGTTCAATCAGTTGCCGTTAGTACCTGCGAAAAAGAAATCTTAGTATCTATTTGTCTGCGGTTATGGTTTCGATAACAACATATTTTGACATTTCATAGGAGTAAGTTGGAAATTGATGATATAATGAAAGCAAAGAACATCGTTGTAGGAACAATGTTACTGTCAGATATAGATATGCACGGAGTAATATTTTTAAAAGATTAAGGAGGGAGTTTTTGCAATAAAGTATCTACGCTGTAAAGAATAATAAAAATCTTGGGGGTTATTCAATTACGACATTGATGCAATAATTGAAAAGAAAAATTCATCGTTACTTATATAAAAAGGAATGATGCCTTATAAAGTAAGTAATGTGTTTTATTTGTCAAAGACGAAATTTTAGCCGTCCTTTGACACATTCACACAAAATGACCTGCTCACTGAAACATTTTAACTGTCATGTATAAGTTGCATTGAATTTTACTACTTATTGCCTTCAGATTAATCTCTTGATGTGAAATGGTATTTATGTTGCGGTCAATGTGGATAATCGGTTATTATGCATAATAACAGGCGATTATGCATAGTAACCAAGTAAACTGGTTAATGTGGATAATTTATGCAAATTTTGCACATTAACTGATTATTATGCATAATTGCGAATGAAGTTCGGTTAATGTGATTAATTTAAAAGGAGTAGCTTTCGGCCCCTCTAACATCATCTAAAGTTGGACTTTAAATTTAAAAATCTAATTTTAATTAAATGTTTTTAATTAAAATTTTGAGTTACTTAGTGATTTTATATTTCTGGGATTACGAATTTGAGCGATTTTTATTGATTTATGAATTTAATAAAAATCGTTTGCATTGAATTTTATGAAGTCGGTTGTTCATAATTTGGAATTTATCAGTTGGAATTCTGTCTCCACTTTAGTGGTGGTTTCTTTGTATTATTGTATTCTTTTTTCGGTTAAATATAGAATCTTCCCAACTGCAAATATTAAAACTAAATAAAACCATTAATTCTTTACTATTCCTTGTTTTTAAAAACATTTGCCGCTAGTACCGAAGCTACTAGTGTGTGGACCAATGCTTTATATTTCTATATTTTCTTATATACCTGTGTTGTGATCTAATTTCTTGAATATTATAACATTCAATGAACTATCGAAGCTACTAGGTTCCGGATCCCACTGCTAGCGAAGCCACAGGATGTTTTTTTAAAGTTAACAAAATTTGCCCTTTGCCTATTTCAAATACCGCAGGCATCGCGAGCACGATTTCTCTACTTCATTTTAGAAATTAGAAAACGCAGATTCCTTGCATTCTATAAGCTAGAGAAACTACTTGGTTCCGGCTTCCACTGCTAGCGAAGCCGTAGGGTGTATTTTTTGCCTTTTTCAACCGGTGCCCACTTTAAATGCCGCAGGCATCGCGAGAGCAGTTGAACTTCTACACATGAAACAGGAGATAGTGCAAAGACAACCCACAAATAGTTTGATTTCGAAACGATTTAACTTTAAACGATTAACCTTAAACTGTAAGATATAAAAAATATTAAATTTTGATTAATTAATCACATTTACCAATGAAAATTGGTCATTGAGATTACATGTCAATGTAATTAATCAAATTAACCGAACTTCATTGGTAATTATGCATAATAACCATTTAATGTGATAAATTTTCCACTGTAACCGGCTTACCTGGTTATTATACCAAATCTCCGGTTATTATGCATAATAACCGATTTTTCACATGAACCGTAACATATACATCGTCGATTTCTTTTTATTTCTTGCTCTTTACCACAGTTTATAGGGTGCCCACTCTAAACGTGTACCAATAGCTAATTTCTAAGCCGTTAAAGATTGCCATATACTTCGATTTGGCAAAATGCTTTCAATGGCATAAAAATTATATTTTATGTTGTTTGAGTTAATAATTATACTTGTGAAAAAAGTTCGGAAACTTCCACTCTTCAGCTACTAAAATTGAACGACCTAAAAGAGCTGAGAATTTCATTATTTTAAGCTATTCATCGGCCGCATCGAACCAGCGCTACGGGTTGATTGGAGAATCATCTTCTAGGCGGCTGTTGAAAAGATGGAAAATCATATCAGCGATATTAAAATATTCATAATATAAGCGATATTCATAAATCAGTAAGTTTTAGTCGCAGAGGTGTGTGACCTTTAGCGTTTAAAAACCATTTTCCTTATTATGACTAATTGCACCAGGAGGTTGTATAAAAATTTCGACTCCGTACTTTTTTAAGCAGTACATTTATGCACTCAAAAAGCATAAAATAAAATTATTTACGTCATTTAAGATATGTTTCCAACCGGAAGTGCATGTCTGTCTCTAGCAGTTTAGAAAGTAACATTGGGGCCACGTTTAGAGAGCACACCCTGTACAACATTCCAACACAATATACAACATTAAATTTTGGATATCTTATTCTAATCCGAGTGAGATTTATTGGAAAACTTTTTAATATAAATAAAGTTTAAATTTGGCGTCTTGTATTTCCAAACCCAATTGCATTTTTTTAATTCCACTCAGAGTGCTGAAGCGGTTGGATCGTCCACTTTAACAGCATTCCTCGTTCACTTCGACCTCTTCTGAAAACTACAAACGAAGATCGATTGAAAAAAAAATGTTTCACACGTCCTGGTTGAGATCCCTACTCCGCCAAGCCAACGTTCAGAAGGAGAATCCTTTCATAGAAGATATTCAGAAATCTGATGAATGCGAAAATTAAGAGGAAACAATCAACAACATAAACAGACCTTCATAAAAAGCTTTAAAAATTCAAATATTTTTTTTAGTTATTTATATCTGTGATGGAATGAGTATTTGGTTGTTGATAAAATGAAATGACCACATGTTCGCAAAACGCACACTACTCTACTTGAAGCATACATCATCTAAAACGTAAGAAAACGCAACGCAAAATTATTGAATAAAAGTTTTATGTCATGTTCTCTAAAGAAGCTGTCAATTATAATCTTCTGCTCAAACTTTATTTTCAGATAGGCGTTTAATACTCACAACAATATAATAACTGCTATTAATTTAACCTCCTTATTAGAATTCATTAAATAAATATCAATAACATTTAACAATGGATTATACTCCATACATACTGATGCAATTACACAAATAGAAAGATAATCTCTCGATACAAAGTCAAAAGACTAAGAACATTCTTCTTTAATTCCATTTTTTTCATTATTTATCACCCTCATCCCACCCCTGCTAATCAGTCCTGAACCAGTTTATCATTGTTATTATTTTGTTTTGTTTCGTAATTTTAAATTAAAAAATTAAATCAGATACTGAGGAAGACAAGAGCAAATTTTCTCCCCCACAGCCGGCCAGCCAGCCCATCGGAGCTCAACGAAAAATGAAGTGTAGGAGAAAAATGAAAGTAAAAGAAACGCAAAGGTTTTTTTGCTACCCTCCCCACCCTCCCATCACCCACGGGAATGAGAAGGCTTACTTGCTCAACCGCTTTTAACTAGATGACTCATCACTAGTGGGCGACTGCAGAAGAGATCCGGTTACTCAGTTTGCATGTTAACTTGGTGAGCGATGACTGTGCCAACCCTTAAGTTTTTTTTTTATTCTGAATTAATACTTTCACCCGGCAAAGTTCTAAACCAAGATGTAGAATTAAAAGGAGGAGATAGTCTGATTCATTGAAGGTAAGTCTAATTCTTTTATTATCCGTAATTCAAACTTAAAATAAGAATGAATCGCGGTTGATGTTAAGCCTATCTGTTATTCTTACTACTGGTAGATGAAAACAAGCGAGTTTATGCTTAATTTCTGAATGTACTCTCCAATTTCTTAATTTTAAATTCACTTAAATGAAACTATAATCTACTCTTTATTATTTATTTTTCATTTAATGGTAACAATTATAAGTTGTGTAAAATGTTGTATGATTTAAGATTCATTTTTTCATATTCTATTCAAGCTTTAATTACAAATTACAATTGTGAATTGAATTTTTAAATATTATTTCAGAGATTAAACTCTTACCCCAATGACTACTGAACTGAACGCTATTTCGTTTCAATTGTATATTGTTATTTTAATCTTCGTTTGTTAATCACTCTTATCAGAATTCTTACTTATTCGATTATTATTCACTTATTCATAATTTTCGCATAAAAATCTTTTTAAATATGCAGTTTGTACAATTTTTTCATTAACTAATCTCAAGCCCTTAATTTGACATTTATTTAGTTAAATAAAAATTATATTTCATTAAATTATCCTAATTCATGTCAATGAATTTTGTTTCTACTGTAACAATGCAAAATGATGTCTCTAAGATTATCAATAAGAGAGTATTTTATGTTAATTTGTTTCAACTTTTGATATAATTAATTCAGCTGTAATTGTCTGTAGCTTTAAAACTGTCGTTGATAAGTGAAATTTTTTATTGTTTGAATCATCTTAAAATTAAAGGTGTGATGATATTTGAATGTAATATTTGCAGGTTTTGTTTTTCATTAATTCATTTACTCCTTGTAAGTCAAAATTTGTTAAATACTATTTGTTATGACAGTGATTTTAATCAAGTTTTGTTTCAAGATTCATTTTTTCATATTCTGTTCACGCTTTAACTACAAATTGTGATTGTGACTTGAATTTTTAAATATTATTTCGATGATTAAACTGTTGTCTCAATGACTCTACTGAACTGAATGTATTTTGTTTGAATTGTATTTTGGTATTTCAATCTCTGTTAGTTAATCAGTCTTATCAGAATTCTTACTTATTTTATTATTATTCACTTATTCATAATTTTTGCATAAAAATCTTTTTAAATAGGCAGTTTGTAGAATTTTTTCATTAACTTATCTCTAGTTTTTCATTTAATAGTTATTTAGTTAAATAAAAATTTCACCATTCATGTCAATGAATTTCGTTTTTAATGTAACTATGCAAAAGGATATCTCTAAGATTAACAATAATATAGGATTTTATGTTGTTTTGTTTCAAGTTTTGACATAATTAAATCAGCTGTAATTGACTGTAGCTTTAGAATTGTCATTAATAAGTGAAATTTTTCTTTTTTTTAACTACAGATTCAAAGTGCCAGTGTTTACTGTTTCAATCATCCAAAAATTAAAGGTGTGATGATATTTAAATGTAATTTTTGCAGTTTTTGTTGTGGTTAGGGAAATTAATTCATTGACCTATTGTAAGTCAAAATTTGTTAAATGATATTCGTGAGAACAGTGATTTGAATAAAGTTATGGTTTATTCTATTTTTATAAGCAGCTGAAATGGAGCACTTGCACAATTTTATGAGAATTTATGCATTTCAGAAATCAAAAAGGACAGTTTAATAATTATATTATTGAATAATTGTTGCTCTTCTAAATAACATTTGCTTTTTTTAAACATACACCTATTTTGTCAGAGGTTATTACTTAGGATATTTGACTTATACTTTCTATACTATTCATTTGAATGTTTACTTATAAATACTGCTATTCTGTAAATAATTCTTCAGTCATAAAATAATTAAGTTAAAAAAAAACATGCCTTTGCAAACATTTTTTTAATTACGACCATGTGGTCATACTCTGAGCAGATGGTTTAGATACATTTTTCATTTTAAGAATATTTGTAATTGCTCTTAAATTGTGCGAAGATATTTAAGTACATAAATTTTACCTTATTTTTAGATGCCATGCAAATGCTCAGTTCCTGCCCGCCGAGGTAGTTATGATGAATCAAATAAGGTAGCTGTTTTTGTATTTCCAAATGAATGCTGTTATCCATACATATAAAAATCGTTGTACAAAAGCTAATTAGCGAAAACTATGAGGATTAAATTTTAAATCAACGTTCCTTAGTTGTTAATCTTGTAGAAAATATTTTAGTGAAACAAGATATTTTCCTTTCTTTTGATGTTTGTGTGGATGGGCATGATATATTGCAATTAATCATCATAAATCTAATGTCAGCAACAAATAGTTTATAAAATAATTATTGTAAAGTGAAAAATGATAACATGAAAAAAAAACTTATGTAACTGTAGTTTCAAAGAATAAAAAAAAAACTAGATACATTTTCTAAGAATTTTTTATCTCACAAAGGGAAATCAAGTAACAAAATTAATAAATTGAAAGAAAAACACATTCCTAGTATTATAGAAGTTTCTGAAAAGAATTCTGTAAGAGATGAAGGGAAACTGGTGAGAAACAAAATTTTATTTTAACTAATTGAATTATACTGTCAAAATATAATGTATGCTCAATCTTAAAGGCTAGTGAAATTGTTAACTGTACAGCTCGAAAAATACCATGACCTAGTCTTTCTGGTGTTAAAAAACATATTTGAAATGATATTTATATTTTGGATAGGTTTATATTTCATGTATACATATTCCGAATAACTGTATTATGTTTTCAGTTGTCATCTACTTCATAGAAATAAATAACACTTTATAACAATTTTATGAGAATTTATGCATTTCAGAAAGCAAAAAGGACAGTTTAATAATTATATTATTGAATAATTATTGATCTTATTTAAATAGCACACATGATTTTTTTTACCATACACCTATTTTGTCACAGATTATTATTTACAATATTTGACTTATACTTTTTATACTATTCGTTTGAATGTTTACTTATAAATACTGCTATAATGTAAATGATTCTTCAGCCATCAAATAATTAATTTCTAAAAAACTCAGGCCTGTGCAAACATTTTATTTAATTATGCCCATGTGGTCACACTATGAGCAGATAGATGGTTTAGATCTTTTTTTCATTTTAAGAATATTTGTAATTTCTCTGAAATTGTGTGTAGATATATAAGTTCATAAATTTTACCTTATGTTTAGATGCCATGCAAATACTCAGTTCCAGTTCCTGCCTGAATTCTGTAAATGATGAAGGGGAAGCTGTTGAAAAAAAAAATCTACACTGAATTGAATTAGTCTGTCAAAATATAATGTATGTTCAATCTTAAAGACTAGTGAAATTGTTAGCTGAACAGCTTAAAAAATACCAGGACCTAGTCTTTGAGGTTTTAAAATGGGGAAAAAAACAAATTTGTAATGATATTTGTATTTTCGGTAGGTTTATATTTTGTGTATACATATTCTGAATAACTGTATTATGTTTGCTGTTGTAATTTACTTCATACAAATAAATAAAATTGTTTATAAAACATTTTGTACCTTTTTCACAATTTGTGTCTCATTAATTTATAACTCATTCATATATATTAACTTAAAAGTTAAATTTGTTAGTCCTTTATACAATTTTTAGTTCACAGATTTGCTATTTTTATAAAATTCTGATAAGAATACACGAAAGATAGTTTAACATTTCAGTGATACTCATGTTGCACAAATAATGTCGAAAGTTTCAATTAATGTCTTATTTGATTGCAAATTTAGCTTTTATCCTTGTTTATAGTGAGTTTTGATTTTTTATTTGCATTTTGATAATATTCTAACAATTAACTTTTCTTACAAATAATACATTTGAGAAGTAAAAGTTTTTTATTTAAAACAAAGATAAATTTTTAAAATCAGTCGGGATAATATTGTAAGTAATTGTTGTATTAATCTTTATTTCAATTTGTATCTTTTTAATTTCTAACTCATATTTATTAACTTACAAGTTAAATTTGTTAGTCCTTTACACAATTTTAATTCAAAGATTTTCTATTTTTAAAAAACTCCTGATAAAAATACATCCAAAGTAATCTAACATTTCATCGATACTCATATTCCACAAATAATTTAGAAAGTTTGAATTAATATCCTTATTACAAATATAGTTTTTATCCTTGTTTATAATGAGTTTTGATTTTCTATTTGAATTTTGATAATATTCTACAAATTCATTTTTCTTTGAAGATTACACATTTCAGAAGTAAATGTTTTCATTTAAAAAGATGATAAATTTTAAAAATCAGTCAGGGTAATATTATAAGAAATAAAAATGCCTGGTATTGTAGAAGTTACAAAGGAAAAAAAGGGAAATGGGAAGCAAGTGAAAAAGTACCAATTGCATTTTTAAACTAATTAAAATACAAAAACGAGTAATAAATAATTTTTAAATCATTGTTGTTATATGGCCATTCAATATTTCTGAGAAATATTCAACGAAAATTTCAAGACTCAACGAAAATTTTCAAGAAAGCTGTTGTTAAACATCGGCAACCCTCCGCCCTCTGGGGATGAGTCATTCCACCAGCCAGCAGGCATTCTCATCTCGAAGGTCACGATCCTCATCATTACTCATGGAAGCGAAAACCTTTCTGAACTGCATTCGCCCTGGAAATAAACAGGAGAATAAGCCCTCTTTAAGGCTATGGGTTCCATTAATTAAACTGTTTTATATATATAAACCCAACAGATTATTTTCCATACAAAATTTATTTCACTGAAGCGAGTTTGCCGAGCGCGTATTGTAATAATGACTCTGCCTTCGGGAATCATTTACTGCGTATTTTTTATGACTAAAGCTGCAATTATTGATTTTGAATTTTAGTTTAAATACCAGAAGTAGGAACGAGTGATAATCTAACTTACATTATGAAACTTTATGCTTTAAACTATAACCATATTTTTTAAATTTTTGACCTTATTTCCACAAAATCTTATTAAAACATCTAAAAAATGAAATGGTACTTAAATCAATTCATACTTCAGAAATATATGAGAAAAAAAATTTAAAAAAGGGTAAAGGACTCACTCATCACGAAATCCCCCGAACCATTGGGCCTAGAAACTTGCAATTTGGCAGGCGGTTGCTTCTTGGGGAGTAGGTACTCACTAATAAAGGATTTTTCGAAATATTAATTGGAATTTAAAAATTACATTAAATTTTAACGTTCATCCGGAAAAACTTCGGATCCTGTTATCGCAAAAGCACCATTTTACATCATCCTAAAGATGAAAAAGGTAGCTTTTCAGTGACACAGATCATATTTCCATGCGACATTTCGTTCAATTTTAATTGATATTTCAAAATATTTTAAAACATGAATTATAACAATGTTTTTATTGTTGTAAATATAATTCAAACCATCTCATTATTTCAGCAAATTTTTTATTCACGCGTTTTTGCAATGTTTACGGTTATGATAGTAGAAATTGTTCTCTTGGGAAATTAACTCCAAAGCAGAATTTTCACTTTAATATTCTTTGTATTGCTGAAATATTTTATCGCACCTGCTTCAAAGTAATATTTTCTTCAACACATGACAACCGATATTTCATTTCAGGTTTTTATTTTTGTATTCAAGCATTTAAACTCATGCTTTCCTGTCATTTTAAAATTATGAGGCATGGAAACGTTTATAAATTTCCGTATATTGTATGATAGGTAAGTTTTTATTCAAATTTTGGTTAGGCTCACTTATACAATTTTGCCGATCGGGCTTTCGCGACCATATTCAGGGTTAATCATTCTACAGATGATTGATAGATGAATTGCGTGAGATTTATTTGTAATGGAATATTTAAGTTTCGTTAGCTGTGATACATCATATAGAATTGCAACGCTGGCATTTTAAAAATTGCATCTTTACATATTTTACTATCTGCCAAATACAATAAATTAATCACTTTTTTATTCATCTTTCCTGAGTTATCCCTGATGAAACTGCGACGGGGAATGTTATAGTTAATGTGAAATATAAAAATAGAAACTAATATAAACGGGCGAACCAACTGGTCACCAAAGGCGGCAAGTATTATCAATAATTTAAAATATATAGAGAACTAGTTCTCAATTTTTACCCTATAAGTGTGACCTGATTTTAAATTTTTGAATAATGGGTATCTTAAATTACTTTAACAGTTCCAAATAACTAATAAGAATAACAATAAGTTATGATTTTTTGACAGTAATAGCGACAGATATATTAATATTTTTAAAATTATTTTTATTACGAAGTTATATTACTCAGGTCAGATTATTCCATTTGATAAGCATTTTAAAATGTTACTTCTATCGCACAAATTTAAACGAAATGTCATTCACAAAAGCGAAAATAAAAATTTAAAATATTATAAATTTCTAGTTTAACTAAATCACATTTGATAAAAGTTTTGAAAAGCATTTAAAACATACCGTTCTTTCACGTGGGATCTCGAATAATAGGTACTTTTTAGAAATCATCTTTATATTCCTAATGTGCTTGTAATAATATATCAATATAATGAATCAAATCAAAATATGATATCCGGAATATACAATATTCAGCATTAAAGTTTACATTTATCAATACCAAAGATGCAAAATGGTGACATTTTGATTGGTTTTCATTGGAAATGTGGATACACGAAGTATTAACTCGAATTTTCACAAATAAGGGCGCTGCTATCGTTTATCAAATGCTAGTGTGAATCCTCTGTTTGTTCTCGTCCTTAGTTGCATCAACAAGTAAAAAGTTATACCTATCTTCACTTGTCCTGACACTGATACAATTTGTCAAACATGCAGAAATTGCGAAAAGAGAATAGGTTGTTAATGTAGCTCATAGCTCTTAAGAGGGTTTGAGTTCACGTATTGATGCTGTAGTACTGCGCGGTTTTCTTCCGTGGATTGAGAGGAGGAAGAGTAAGTACTATTTTGCTTTTCTTTCACTTCCACTGCTATTTTTATTCCTCTGCTGTATCTGACACTACTAATAATTCTAGAACTTTTAGTTTTCATATCGTAGCAATCACATATTTATACCACATCCCTACCGAATTACAATAATACTAATTTTCATCTACCAGCCCAGATATAAAAAACTAGGCTTTATATTAAAGAAAGCAAGAATTTTTTAATATGCGTTATGCAAATCAAATTTCAAAAATTTATAAATAAATATCTTTAATATTGAGAGTGGTAACATTTCTTTTATATATTTTCAAATCTACACTCCTAACTATACATAGTTGATATCTCACTTTAACTGGCAATTTATTTATTCTCGTCTGTAAGAATACTTAACACTCATCTTGCGGCTCCCGCGATTTCCACGGGATACGAAATCTGTCTCCTAGT
The DNA here is from genome assembly GCA_013235015.1 of Araneus ventricosus. Taxonomy (NCBI): domain Eukaryota; kingdom Metazoa; phylum Arthropoda; class Arachnida; order Araneae; family Araneidae; genus Araneus; species Araneus ventricosus. Next base: position 13,720 of record BGPR01014667.1, read on the forward strand.
ATGTGTCACTTGAAAATACCATGCGTATGTTTATTTCCCATATTTTCAATGCGGTCATTATTTTACGTTTTCTCTTGCATCTAGATGGCGCTACTAAACAAATCTATTTCATAGTCTTTGGAGTCATTCATGGGCTCGAATTTGGTGTGAAGAATATCAAGTTGGATTATATTTAGAGGCATTCTTCCAAAGGTCATTACTCTAAAAAAATTAGATAATAAGAAAATACGATTAATATTTTTAGCTTTATTTCTCAAGATCAGCAGCATATATCAAAATCAACAGGTATAAAATGGTTAGCAAAAATGTGTTGCTGCTTTCTGAATTATTAAGCGTTTTTTTAAATTTTTAACCACCTTTTTGTATCTATTATTTATTTTATTACAAACTTTACTTATATATATTCAAAACAAATTAGTTAGACGTACATTTATCTAAATCCAAAATATCCTATGCATTATTATATTTTTATTCCATGCATGTTGAAATCGCGTGAGCCGTATTTTATGTATTTTAAAAATTAAAAATCTATTAAAATTCCTGCATTATATTAAATTTTTTATGGAGACGTGAATAGCAATGTAAATAGATAGAAAAGACTGACAAACAAACAAAAAATAAATTAACCTAATTTCAGGACCGGTATGTATCAAACAACCCTTACGCGGAGGGTTAAATACTTCATTTTTGACAAATCTAAAAAAATTGTGGGTAAAAAAATCTGTAGATATTTTAAGGAACCATAAACTAAATAACATGTTTGTAAAATGGACTGCAGGGTAAACATTTCGTGACGATTTTGGTTTTTTTTTATGTTATAGAAAATATTTAATACTGTCCCCCTCCTCGTCAGGCGGTATTAGAGCAACTATACATAAAACATGCAAATTATACTGTTATAAAGCTACAATACGGAATAACGTAATTAACGATTAGTATAGCTGCATTTTAACAGTTGTTCGGGTTTCGACTCCTGCCTGACGTAATGCACTTTAGACAGTACACGTGCTTCAGCTTTTCTAGTCACAGCTACGTCAGACGACGGTTTCTGGATGTAAAAATTCAGTTGAGACTTAAGAACATGGTGCGGTCTCTCGACAAACGCTGCGACAACCATCCCCAAACTTGCCAAACAGCTGGTTCAGAACATCAGCCATGGTTACCAGATTTGACGAAATATCGAACCCAAAAAATTCAACACTGGCAACTGGACCATATTTTTCTTTCAATAGACCTATTCACAATTCAGTCACTGGGAATATCAACTGGTGAGTCTGAAAATATATTAAGCACACTTTGACAAAAGTTTAATTAGCAATATGTTAATCTTGTATTAACGTAGAATGCTTTGCAAAATTTTCGTCAGTGTAAGGATATAAATTCTGGAGAACTTGCAGGCTTAAGAGTCCTTTTTAAACGGTTTGAAGAAACTGGCCTTCTGCAGTATCGTGCGCATTTCGGAATACCACGCCTCGCTGAAAGCCTCTCTTATCTTGTGACTTGTCTGCAGTGTACGGTTTATTGCGTCGGAGGCCAGGTCGAACACTTGTAGTTGTAATAAAAATGTTGCTATTTTACTACATTTGTTCTATAATTTCATTCGTATTTATCAGCTCCACCTATCGTTGAATTATTTGTACTCCTAGTTTTTCGAGCCCCCCTCTCCGCTTCTCAATGGTAAACAGACCCATGTGTTGAAAACGCATACTTCGGAAATCGTTTTTATGTCTGATTAGTTTTAGAATTCTTTTTATGATTTTTTGGAATGTTACTTCTTCGCTTCGGACACTTTACACAACTGGTGTGCCCGTTCCATATCCCTTTGTAAAACTGATAAGTTCAATGTTCATAAGGAACTATTTATTTCTTGTCTTTTGATTATTTGACTAATTAATTGATTAGAATTATTTTTAGTTTTAGAGTCTGTATAATTTTGGAAACTGCTCCTGTATTGTTTCCATTTCTAAATCTGAATGAATGAACGAATTTCTTATTTACCAAGGTGCAGTTAAAAACCCGATTATGAGATAGGCAAAGTAGGGAACTAACTAGGGTATCTGCAAACCCCCGGCGGGCGGCGAGATTTTTTTCTTTACAGTATTTTCAGAGAACTTTAATTTTGTTATTTCTTTTTCATTTTCAAGGGCTGTTTACTCAATCTTTTTCAAATCAAATGCGAGTATTGTTTAAATTATTTTTATGATTTTTTTCGTGTTTCCAAATTTATTTGCAGAGCAGTGTGCTACATTTTTTATACAGTTAGATGACCAGTCAACAGCTTAGGCGAATTTTGCATTAATATGTCTAGATTGTGTTAAAAAGTTTTATGATTTGTTATCAATTTAATTAAAACTAATTTAACATTAACGGAACTGGGACGTTATATACCTTCAAAAAATCGATTTTTTAATTTCAGTCTCAAACAATAGAGGATTGTTTGCTAATTCTAGCAATATATAAAATGTGTAGGTCCAATATGCCGAAAGGCAATAAATTAAAATTTAAAAATTCATTCAAATGTAAACATAGGTGCCACGCCCTTTTTAAAGGGACACAATTTCAGAGAAACGCTTAGAAACACTTTTATTTTACATACATTTTTTAATTCTTTTATAATTTTGATATTTCATGAAAGGATACGAACAACTTAACAAACGATCATCGTACTTTACAAGCTGTGTGAACTTCAAGTTTGCTTACATCGTGTTTTGTGCGATTGTTTTGAATTTTGCAATTGTTATTTCCTTTTGATTTCTATATCAATCTTAGCTTATATTTTCTTCTGTTATTTCTCAAATAAGATAATCTTAAAGTATGCCCAGGCATAAACAATTCGGTTTGAGAAAATGCCAGCGTAATCAATTTACTGACATGAATCAGAAAGATAAATGTGCTGATAAGGAACTGTTGAATGCAAGTGCATCAAAAAGAAAATTGATTAGCAGTGATTTGTCTTCGGCGAACCATGTGGATGAAAACGATAAACGTTTATGCAATGAGGAGAGTACTAATATCATTGTAGACTTAAATGTTTTAAAAACACCTTTGAATATAATTTCAAAATGCAAACATTGCAACAGCACTGATTGATTTGATGTTCCAGAAGAAACGAAGAGTCGAAAAGGGATTGCTACATCCTTATTTTTTATATCCAAATCTTGTGGCTGTTCTACTAGTTCAATGACATCTTATATATCTCAAAATGGTTATGACATAAATACTAGATTAGTGTATGGCATGAGATGCATTGGAAAAGGCAAATGTGCTTCTCGCATATTGTGTGCAGTAGTGAACTTGCCACACCCACCTGCCAAATTTCAAATTCTTCTTCATCTGCATGCTCAAAATCAATGCTGAAAGCTGTTGAAGGTGCTGTCTCGAGAAATGATAATACTCGAGATATAACAGTAGCTCTGGTTGGCTACTTGGCAAAAAAGGGATCATACATTAATAAATGGTGTCATCACGGCCACATCATTGGATACTGGTAAAGTTATAGATTTTGAATGTTTATGTAAATACTGTTCTACATGCAAAAACAAATCAAATGACTGTACACACTGAATAAAAAAGTATGAAGGATACAGTGGTGGAATGGAAAGTGAAGACGCAATTCGAATCTTTCATCGTTCTGTTTCCACGAGGAACGTTCGTTATGCAAAATATCTTGCGGATGGTGAATCGAAAGGTTTTTTTAAAAATCAACGAGTCAAAAGTTTATGAAGTGGAATTAGTAGTAGAAAAATTTGAGTGCATTGGTTATGTCCAGAAAACATTGTGAACCAGGTTGAGAAATAAATTGAAGTAGACTAAGCTGTCAGATGGAAAGAAAATTTCTGGGCCTGGTCAGCTAACAGATGCACAAATTCTGCTATTCCAAAAATATTATGGATTGGCAATAAGAAGAAACACTTCAAAGTCAGGCGATGAGATGTCCAAATCAATTTGGGCTACACACTATAGACAAATCTACAAACACTTCTACAAGCTATAGACAAATGCCAAACCTCAACATGGTTTGTGTCCTATGGGATCTGACAGCTGGTGCTGTTTCAACAAAAGTTTAGTATCTGGTGAAAAGTATATTCATAAACATTCTCTACCAGAACCTGTTTTACTAGCAACTAAGAAAGGGTTCAGCGAGTTAGCTGATAAAAACCTTTTATCAAAATGCATCCATTTCTGTATGGGAAAGAATTCCAAAAATGACCTTTGTTTGTATCAATACATCAAAAATTGGAGTCATGGATCCTGTGTTACGCTTCAATGACTGTGTTTACAGTCGTACTGAAGTACTCAAAAACTTGGGTATTACACCAGAAAAAATCACTTGTGATTCATTAAAAAATCGATATGCTTCGTATCAAAGAAGATGAATTTATGTTTCAGAAAGCTCGTAAAGAGGCTAGAGCTCTGAAACGGCAAATTAAAAGAGTTTCTGAACTTTCAGAGACATCCAAACAAGATGAATATGGTCCAGGGAAGTTTTAAAAATGAAAAAAAAAATTTGCATGTAATTAGTTTTTTGCATTTTTTAAAAACATGTTTTTTTTTTCAAAATAACATGTTTCACACATAAGATAACCATGTTTCACATGTAAGATTCTTTCAATTGAATATGTATGAAATTTTATTTTATAATGCTTACAACTATTATGCACCTATTAAAACTTTTTTACATTTCTGGTCAGTAATATAATTTTAAGGTGATATTTTTAATGAAAAAATCATGTATTTTTGAGATTTTTCAGTTGTATGATATTCAGTATTTTGAAAATTTTATTTCCAATGTGTTATTAATTAATTAGTTCACTGCAATTATTAAGCTTTTATTCACATATTATGCTAACTTTAGAGTGATTTTAGGCAGAATTGTGTTTTCTGAGATTAACAACGTGAAGTTATGTGTTTTAAATACGTTCTATCGGAGCACATTTTCGAATTGCTATTAAAATACAAATACTTTAAGTTACAAATATTTGTAAGCTGTTTTATATTGAAAGGATCATATTATTTCTTTGTGCACAATATTTAAACTTATATAGAATTTTTCCTTGGAAAAAAACCCTTCTTTTACAACTGAAATTTCGACAATTTTCTTTGTTGAGAAAATCAATTTGCTTCGTATTAAAGAAGCTGAATTTATGTATCAAAAAGCTCGTAAAGACTCTAAAAAAGCGAATGAAAAGAGTTTCTTATCTTACAGGAATATCAAAACAAGATGAATATGGTCCAGGAAAGTTTTAAGAACAAAAAATATTTTTTTACAGGTTAATATTTGGTTTTTTGCAGTTTTCTCAAAAAGTGTTTTTTCCATATTTAGGCACGCTTATGAAACATTCTTTTAATTGAATATGTAAGACATTTTATATTATAATACTTATAACAATTATGAACCTATTAAACCTTGTTTTGTACATTTGTGGGTTGTAATATAATTTTAAGGTTATATTTTTAATGAAAAGAAATCACATATTTTTGAGATTTTTCAGTTGCATGATACTCAATATTTTTTTTTTAATTTTTTTATTTTAAATGTATTATTATGAAAATAAGTTTACTGCAATTATTAAGCTTTTTTACACATATTATGCTAATTTTGGAGTTAATATAGGCACAATTGTGTCTTCTGAGAGTACTATCGTGAAGCTACGTGTTCGAAATATGTTCTATCAGAGCACATTTTCGAATTGCTGTTAAAAACAAATACTTTGAGTTACAAATTTTTTTAAGCTGTTTTATATTGAAATCTTCATATTTTTTTCTACATGCACAATATTTTGTTTAAGATATAATATTTACTTGGAAAAAATTCGCTTCGTTTAGAACTGAAATTTTGACAATTTTCGTTGTTGAGAACGTCCCAATTCTCATCATCCACACTTAACTTATTCAGAGTTCACTTTCTAAATGTGGAGACGATTCCTTTTATATCCAGAACCTTAAAAGGGGAATTTTTCTGACCTATTCATAGTATATTGATCAAAAGTTTTATCATGGGGTATTTTTTCATCAAAAATTTATTTACGACTTCAAAAAAGGGTGTTTCCTTTGAAAATTTTGTAGTTCGTGCATTTCCAGTAAAATGGTAAATTGTGATTTAATATACGATGCGCAGAAACAGACTAAGTCTAGGTGCCTCCTTTTCTTGTCCCAGAGAAATTGTCCTATATTAAACGGTGTAGAAAAAAACAATCATTTAAATGTATAATGAAGACTTTATGAAATGTTACCACTCTTTTAATGCATATCTTTAAATATAAATTTAAAAAAAAATAACCACAAGCAACACGAAAATATTACAATTTCTTTAATATAAAGCTTTGACTTTTATGTCTGGGCTGATAAATGAAATTAAGAGTTGGAATTGTTTTCATTCCAAGAGCACACATAAAACACAACAGGATCCGAAATTTTTTTAATTTCAGGATTGAGCGTAATGGGTGTAATTTTATTGGCGCAAATAACTGGGTTGAATTAGGGCATCTTACAGATAATATATCAGAAATGTTTGCATCTCTCTTTGATAGCAAGTAATATTATGTTATCCGTGTTGGAAAGTTTTCATTAGGCTTGCGTTATAAACATTTACAGCCTTTAAACCGCTTAAAATGATCAGGAACTCTTATATAATAAAATAATGTCTAATTCTGAGCACTGGGATTCTATTTGGTATATAATCGTTGTTGCTCATAAATACTGGCATGGTTTTCGAAGATTTTTTTTTCCATAAAGGTTGATGTAATATATGCTGCGGGCTTGTGTCGCTGTTTGACAGCAGACTGTCGTCGAAAGCCTTTCTGTTACGGAACGAGGTCGTATGTGCATGAAATGTAAGAATTTCATTTCTGTTGTTAGTGGAAGTTAATAAACCTTAACACAGTGCTTAGTATCCTTTTTTAGCGCGACAAAAAAAAAATTCGATGTCGGCAAATGTAATATTTTTAATAGGCGATCTTTAGAATCCCTTCGGAACTCTGAAAGACAAATATTGTTTAGCATAAACATTTGTCCAAAAGCGTATTCAAGGAGGGTAAATTTGAAATTTCTTTTGCAAATTTGCAACACGCTTCAGAGCGTTTTGTTGTTAAAACGACACATATTGTTTTCAAAGTACACATATTGTTTCTTTTTCTGCCTAATTACATTCATTCTTAATAATATATTTTTATTTTTTAAGTTCCATATTTTTCATGTGCCATATATTTAATTAAATTTTTAAAAATTTAAAATGAATTTTAAAAAATTTACTTAACTTTGCACACTAACCTAAAATTTTCTCTGGACAATTTATTTTCTATATTAATAAAATGAAACCCCGTGAAACCACGGCATATTTATTATTTTATTTTTCAAGATCATCTGTGCGGGTAAAGAATTTTGAATCTTTCTTTTAATGGCGCAAAAATACATCTTCGAGTCCAGAAAAAAGAATAAAAACGTAGTTTTAGGTTAAAATAACTTATTTTGTCACATGATTGAATGTATAAAAATTCTGCGACCAAAAATTCAAAAATTGCATTTACAAAAATGTCAATCTTATGTTGGAGGGCGTGCAATCTATATTCCGTTAAATTTCATGAGAAGTAAAAAATGAATGGCTTCAATAGTGTTTTAGATCGCTTTCGAAATTTATTTTAATATTAAATAATTTGTATAAGCACACCAGTTCGGGTAAGTTAAGAAAACAGACAAAGTAGTTTTATGTAAAACAAGTAATATAAAGTGTAATTCACACGATGAAAAGCCCTATACCTATCCCTTACCCTTAAAATAAGTATTTATAGCAGCGGAATATAATTGAGTGACTCCGCGTTTGGATCCATGTGCTCCCAATTCAATCAACTCTTCACCTAAAAGTTCTATTGTATAACAATCTAACAGCAGCTCCTCTCCGTTTTATATTTCACATTCTAATTATGGTTTGTTTGCAAGTTTATTTACGTCTTAATAATATTCTAATATCAATCTTCAGTGGAACATTTAATGCTGATCGTGTCATAAATTAATGTTCTCATCCTTTCTGATAATATAAATTCATCCTATTCGCTGAGTCAGCACTGTAAATGATATCTTTTCAGAAGACGAGTTTGTAATCCTCATCAAGTCATGAATGAACATTTTTTCCCTTCTCTCATTGGAAATTTTTCTGATCCTAGGAAATAAAGATTTGAATATTATCCGATGTTTCTATAGAAGTAATGATGCTTTCGATTCCATGAACTTTTTTACCTCACCTATTCTTTACTCACATTTAATGTATACTTTTTTGTCGTAATCATTGGTTGCTTTTGTTATGTAACCTTAGGAGTTCTGTAAATTTTAATCCTGCATGAGTAATCTTTTAATTCTTCATAATATAAGAAATAAACTTATTACATTTTTCCTCTTCTAATAGATAAGAATTTTAAGAAATTAATTTTGATAAAAATATTTAAACTCGAAATATGTAAAACTGAAATTTTGAAAACACTTGTATCACGGAAAATTTCTCATATGTATTTCTTCACCATTCATAAAAAAAATTATCAAAAACTCTTTTGGATTCCTAGAAGTTTCATTCAAATTTAATTGCTACAGAAAAATATTTTTCAAATAAATTTTTCTTTAGCATCAATTTTTCTTCATTTTCTTACTAATTTTCAAAGTTTTAGCTCGCGAAAAAGTTATTCGCTGTCGTAAAATGTTTGAAACTCTCTTTCTAGCTCAACTGGTGCTGCCAAACTCGACGTTTCCTCTACAGCTTAAAAACTCAGTAGGGAAAGGAAGGGAAATCCTGCGCTCTGTAACTATGCATGCGTGTCAGCGGAATTCGGTGCTGGAACGATCCTCAGTTCCTTTGCGCTCATTTCATCATTTTCGGGAAGAGAAATAAATTAAGATAGGGAACTTAGTTTTCTGCCTCAGTTTTTAATAGCGGCTTATTTGAAGATTGAAATCGTTTAAAGTAACATTTCGTTAAATTGTTGATAGATTTAAATAGTAAATGTGAAATAAAATAAAATTAAACAATGGAAAGAGTTGGGGGTACTGCAGTACCGCAGTCCCTATGCAGGAGCCGCCTCTGGTCGTAATCCGTGAAAGTTTAAATGATTAATTTTATGTATTATTTGTAGCACCGGATTTTGATATTGATTCGAAAGTTTTTAAAGGGTATATCAGGTTTTAAAGAGTACATTAGGTTAAGAATAGAGTTTTTTTGAAGTAAAAAATCAAAGTAAAAATTATGACCGCAGTAAAAAAATATAAAAACTAAAAGTATTCTAAAGGTGTAACGGCAATAACTGGTATCGACATTTCGCAATTAAGAGTGCGTTCCTAAGATCTTTCACTGTTTAAAGAACCAAAGGTTTTTCCAAATATCTCCTGATTATCCTTAAATACAGTGGACTCTGATTGTTGTGATCACTTTGGGTCTAAGACAAAATGATCACTTCATCCGTATGATCTGTACATCCAGAAACAATGCAAATCTATAGCTATACAAAGATAGCAGAAAAACGGGCGGCACAACATAGATGATATGAACTTACTCGTCTTAATTGGAAAAATAAAAATCGACACAATGTGCGGATGGAAAAAAAATGCAAACATAATTACTTTTTTCCTCTTTCTAAAAGTGTTATCACGAGTAACCTGTTTTTCTTTAAAGAAATTTTTAAAGCAATCGTTGAATAGACCATCTGTTCAAATGAAAAAAGCTCATCAAAAGATTCTGCACGGTATTGGACTTAAAGTACAATGGCTTGCAGAGTTTCTTGGGTTTATGTTGCTGTCGCTTCTGGCAACTCTTCGTCATTGTATTCAAGTTCCCAGGCATCACCTCATTGAAACTGATACCAATAAGCGCATTACTAATCGAGATAGCAGGCTGTTTTTCTATCCATTCAGATACGGGAGATCGGCTCCACTCCATTTTTATCAGTACAACCGATTTATATTTGCATTCGTGATCCTATGAAATTAAGTAAGACAACATCAAATAGATATCATAACACAGTAGATATTTTTTGTAAATACTTATGTAAACACTTATATATGCAATATTTTACACAAATAAAAATACTTATGCATTTTTTCCATCGCTTTGTGCTCAAAAATTTATTCAAGCGAAAGTGAAAATTATGCAACTTAACTTCCAGATCTGTTATAATTTTTGCAGGAAAAAAACGGATATTTTGGAAAGATTTCCGTTTTGCAAACTTAATTGCTTCTTAATTAATAGGTGTGCAGAAAAAAGTGCTTATCTATTGTAAAATGTAGATCATTACTTTTAAGATGACATTCAGCCTATGAGAAAAATTTAAATTCTTCCTTCGATACTTTAAAGCAAGCAGAGATAATTTTCTAAATGCGAAGATGTCCTCTTTCGCAACGACAACAGAAAATGTCAAATATCCTTAAACCTACTCTCAGTATATTAATCAAAACTTATAACTTTGGGAATTTTTTCATCAGATATTTTTTACGACATCAAAAAAGGATGTCTCCTTCGAAAATTTTTAATCTTGGGCATTTCGTGCAGAATTGTACCTTTTGTTTTAATTTACGATAAGTGATTTTAGGTAGTATCATAAAAGGTCGTTGAAAAAATCACTTAGTTCTGCACTGACATATTTACAAAAGTTTTACCACTTTCTTAACACCGAACTTTTAAATATATTTTTTATTTTACACCTACATAACCAGGGCATCCATAAACTCTCTGATTTCTTTTATTTAAAGCTTAGACTTTCATGTCTGGGCTGATAAATAAAAATCAGAATTTAAGCTATTTTACTTTGAAGCGTGTACGCAAAGAAATAAATATACCTCATTTTTCATTTCGAGGAACCAGCGCTAATTGTTAATTTAATGAGTGTATTTTTATTGTCGTAATAAAAATTGGTTGAATTTTGTGCATTTGACAGATAATGTTTCCGAAATCTATGGCTCTTTCTTTAATAGAAAGATATGTCAGAGTTTCGATCTTGGAATTTCTTGCTTCATCTTGCGACTTAAACATTTACACCTTTTGAATCGCTTAAAAATTAACACGAGAGTTTGTAACTGAAATAATTTCTAGTTTTCATAACAGACGTGGGAAAAATATAAAATCGCTATAATACATGGCAGCAGAAAACAAATATATATATCACATTTTTTGAAATGTAGAGATACGTAGTGATTTAAGGAATTCCTCGCGGGAAATTTAAATTTAATTACATTACGCAATATTTTATGAGATATTAGAAAACTGATGGTCAGTTGTAGTTCGAAAAAGTATAAAGTCGATGCGAGTTATTTTTTAGTAAATTATGTGGAAATTTCATTTTTCTATCACTTGTATTAATAGTCGATTCATAGAACCAGAGAGAGCATGAAAGCTGTCCGTGTCAATTTGTTTCAGAAACTTTCAATTGTGGTTTTTAGATCAGACTCATTTCTGTGCTTTCTCCCATTCTTGCAAACATCTTGAGAAGAATGCCCGAAAGATTTTCCTTTGGATTCACGTCGGGATTGCGAGTAGACCGTTGAAAAGATTTTACCTAGTTCGACTTCATCCAGCATTTCGTAGAATGCAAAATAAGCGCAGTTGCATTGCCTTGTTGAATTGTCCAGTCTCCTGATGTAAACAAATCAGCAACTCGACACAAACCATCTGCCAGAAAGTCCTGATTTAACGTTGAAGTTATTCGAAAAAACAATTTCAGTTGCATCACAGACTACAAATGCGGCAAAAGCCATGGCATATCACTCTCGTAATTGTTTATATATGAATATATATATATATATATATATATATATCATGGAACATTTTATTAGACGTTATTTTTTGAAAATTACTACCTTTTGTTTTAATGCGATATAAACAATGGCAAAATCATGCGGTGTTGCATCTTTTTTCACTCGACTGTACACAAAAAATCTTGACTTCAGAGAGTTTCTAACATATGACTTGTTTTCGTACCAGGATCACTAACGAACGGTCGCGTAAGTTATAGGTATGATTGCTACTAAAGCCCACGATTCCGAACCACTCAACATTTTGTTAGAGAAGTTCTAACGAGAGATTTTGCAATTTTAATATATGTTGCATATATTAAAACTGGAAAAGTAATAAGCTGAAGAGATGCTAGATATACACAACGACAACATTCTATTGTCATGCGGCATCCCCTCCCACATCTGAAGAAAGACCAGGTCCATTTCAGACATGCAGAGGCGAACAGACATATGGAAATACGTCGGTCGCTGAGAGCTGAACTCACTTCAGCTTCTCCTTACCCCTTAGAAAGCCGCGAAAACCACTCAGGAAACAGATGCAAATCTATACCAAACGAGCGCATGCAAGGATTGAACAGAAGCTCTCCATCTAAAAAATAAGTAAACGTGTTAGATCGTTACAGTTTTAAATCTCCCCCTCCACTAGGAAGACGGTAAAATTATACTATCACCCAACTGTGAGCCAAAACTTATATGAAGATCTAACTGAAGAAAATGACGTGCAAATACCTCAAACAATTCAACCAACTATAATTAGATCTACCAAAATTTACTATTTAATTCTACTAGAGAAAATATAGACAACACACAGGAACTGAGATCAGTCTGTTAAACAGATATCATTGCATCATCCCAAAAAATAAGAATGCGCATAGAGGAATTATCACTCGATTAAAAAATAAAAAAAACCGGTCTATTACGTTTTGAAAAAAAGGAAAGGCTGTACCCCTAAAGATTATCAAAAACCTACTATGTGATAGCGATATTAACGAAATTAACAAAGAACTTACTAGAGGAATGCCGAATTCCTCTGGAAAAAGAAATAACATTACGCTCATAATACAATACATTAAAGGTTCAAACACATTATCAGAAGTTCTAAAGAAAACCAAACTGTAAGGAAAGAAAAGAATATCGCAAATAGCCACCTTAGAATGCCCCTTGTGGTTGTCCTCTATTTTGCCCGAGTGAACTCATTTTCCTTGATATGGATTATTTTTTATCGGCTGGAAGAAAATAGATGTTTAGTTCATTTAGCTATATTAACGTTTCGAAGCAACACGATTCTATTTTAGGACGGACTTCGTAATTCTGAACCGGGGTCTTCTGACGAGGACTAAACCTGAGCTGGCATCTTCCTCTATAAATTTCCGCACAACGTCAACGGGAGGACATACGATGTAACCCTCTACTCACGAAGACATCCGCGGCCGGAAGAAAAACAATCGGAAACGGAATTCCCTTACAGTTAAAATCAGAAAGGGAACAGATAGATTATTAAAGGAACTGATAGGAGATCTGATAGGCGATGAACTGATATGGGATTTGAATTTCTGACGATTTTCATTTTTGCCTCTGCAGGATTTGTAGCCCCCCTTCCGACGCTGATCCCTGAACTGTATTTGTGAACTCTTTAACCTTGATTGATATCAGTGACCGCCTGATGACCGATCTAGAAAATTGTGTACCAACTGGTAGATAGCAGATGATGGACACGATATCCTTGTTTTCGAGATTAACGACATCAACAGAGGCACAGAACTGTTATAGACTGGAGGAAAGGACACAGAACAGAAAAAATGGATAAATGATTTGATCTCCTTAGAAAAATTAGTGAATAGTTGAATAGCCAGATGACGTGCTGTAAAACTTGCGGCAGTCAATTCAGTTCAGTGCATAATTTTTTATCATGTTATTACATAAAAGAATATCCAAAGAAGCTGCGAAGACTCTTTTCGGTAAATTTCGAAACACAATCATTCAATTATAATGTTTCCATTAAAAAGGCAAAACTTATATGTTATATCGTATTTTTATTGGTAACATTTCATTTGAATTAGTACAGTCATAAGAGTAAGAGAACCAACTAATAATTTTAAACCGGCTCAATGTTTAGAATCTGCGATTTAACATAAAAAATAGTAATTTAATGCTCATGCATTATTTAGCTTTATAAATAGCCTAATATTTTTTGAATTCGTTTAGAATGGCTCAAAAATCAAGTGGCCTGAAAACAGAAAAAAAGGAATGCAGAAAAAAAGTTTGAGTAAAAAATATTATTAAAAGTTTAATTTATATAGACTTTCCAATGCACTCCTCTGTCCGATTTTTTTACAAAATCCGAACTCGGCCCACAACTCTTAGGACATATTTAATTTATGTAAGTTACATATGAAATTCGTTTCATATGAACTTCTTACTATGCCAACTATTTCTCAATTTTAAATAACATTATCTAAGAATTTATCACCTTTTATTGTATATTTTTTCACTCCGAAAACTTTCTTCAGAATTTCATTTGATATTCTAAACGACCAATTTCCTATTTGAATTTTAACAATTTTGAGGTAATATCCAATAACATAATCAAATAAATTTAGAATATTGACACGATGTTAATAATATAATTAGGATAACAGTAAAATGGAATTGTATCTCGATGAAACTCCAGATAAGTGAATTTTCACGTTACCTGTGTGATGTTGCATGCACAGCTTATCCAGAAATAATAACTATATTTAGTAAGTAAATAAAATATACCACCGTTTCTTTTTAAAGATGAACAGTTTCTGACAATTTATGCAATTATCATCCCCAGTCGCTCCAAAAAAATCAAATTTATGAATCAAACTTCGTTATTCTTGTGTACAATTTTTTCTTCTGTGCATCAAATATCTTTGATTAGCTGAATTTGAAGATTAAAATATGAATTAGAAACAATCACTGCAAAATTATTATTCTGGCTTAGCATAATGATTATCTGAATTCTGACACTTATAACTCTAATCCCAAAAATATTACAGATAAAATGAATACTTCACCAGAATTTGTAGTAACTCTGACAATAACCGAAGGGGATTTCTTCTCGTTCATAAGATAATTTTTCTATCCATTTTCATTCTTCTGGAAATTCACAATAGAGAATTCCATTTTCACAGAATAGTCAATGTTCACTGGATCACGGAATTTTAATAAATGAAAGCAAATGTTTTTAAATATTTTACAAAATTACAAATTATATGTTATTATAATGTATATCTTTAACTAAGTACTGATTTTAGTAATTTTGGATAATTTTAATTATTTAGTAATTTTATACTACGTACAAATTAATATTTGAATAAAGCCCCATTTTTACGAATTTTGTACATTGCACATTTTATCTGAAATATATTTTGCGTAAAAAAGCCAAGTTACTTTATAATTACATTTTTGAAAACAATATAAAAGATATTTTTTTTAAATGACGTTTCATTCGAAGTTCAAAAAATTTGAACATTGGCCTGTGGATTAAACCTTACAAGACTGTTTATGTAGCTAGCAATTATTTGGTAATGAAAATTTCTTAATTCTATATTTTCAATTCATTTTGTTGAGTTGTTACTAACAAAGAAAGAAATATGTATTTTTTTAATAATTGAAAATTAGAATTGTAAAACGAATTTCCTTTATCATGAAATTCTTTCTTCTAAATTAGCAAACGTTGCAAAATAGAATAACTTGAGGTTTAAACAATGCATATAAATTAAATAGTTTTATTGATCATCTCTATTTCAAATTATATTCAGAGAATAAAGTATATTACAAAAAACGTATTAAAATTGTGAGAATTTTTCATAAATTAATTAACATTAATTACAATCTTGATTTGATAGGGTAAGAATGTAGAGGGGTGATCAAAACGTATAGAAAGGTGCTTCACCCATTATATTAAAACACGCAGAGGAAGACGCCAGATTTATTGACTTTGAATCCTTCATAGATTGTAGCGGAAATTACAGTCCAAATTCAACACGTTTGTACGGTAGAGCGTAGAATAATATGTGCTATGGTTGTCGTCGCAGATTGTGGTAGATAAAGGCTGTGCAAGAATTGTATCAAATTTATTGAAGCTTCACGATAGTATGCGGTAACTGAAGAAAATTTGGAGACAGTTTAGAAGAAATTGTATGAGCAGCACAGGAATCTATGAGTTGTTCAAACTTTCCGTGAGAATGTCGTGAACGACGTAAGTCATCAAGCCCAGAATGTCGTATCTGAAGAGTGATTAGCTCTGATTTAGTTGAGACATTCTGATTGAACATTTCGATATGACACGTGTGTTTACAAAGTTCTACTGAAACTGCTTGTATGCAGATGAATAAAGAAAAAAAGAAACATGCGTTTTGAGCTGCACTGGATCTATTTGATTACGCTGAAATGATCTGTGGGAAAAATCTTATGCTATAGCTGTGATTGAGGAGATCAGATTCTCAAAGAACGCTTCAACTTCAACTCAACTTCTCTGTATTTGACTGCTCAGGCTGCAACAGAATGGCTTACTAAAATTTATTACTCAAATCGAAGATAATTCCCGTGAATATCTACAATTATTTTATTTAATTATTTTTTATATGAAAATTTCTCCATTGGAATCAATCACTGAACTTACAGTAATGAAATGTACATTGAGCAGGTTAGATATATATGGAGTAAATGCAATCTTTTTCCGTGTTATGTTTTTTAAAACTATACTTGATTTAAACTTGCACACATTTTCATGAACAACACTGGGATTACATTTCTCAAAAATTTTATATTGCACGAGAAAGTCAATATATGTACATATTTAGGTAAATTCAAAATTTTTTATCCTTAGAATTTGAAAAATCAAATTACAAGTGAAGAAAACCTATAGATGTCATCGGATTCCATTTACTTTAACTTTCCTTATAACAGTACCAGAGTATCTTTAAATATATTTGAATTTATACTATTGGTCTGAAGAATGTAACTTGCGTTTTGATGCATAAGGCTAGAAAAATATATGTATTCAAAAACCAACGGTTACATTTACATCTCTTAATTTCTTTATAATACTATCATAAACATTATAAAGAGATTGGTTAAAATGACTCAATAAAAGAGATATGCTGCCATTAGAATTGATGGCTTTAAAAATGTAAGATCATGATTGAATATTTATAGAAGAACAATTTTCATTACATGCACAGACGTATAACAGCTTTAGTCAAAATTATCTTTTTTGTTAAAAAAGGGTAAATTTTGATAGCAGATATTAATTTTAATATTTGCTTAGAAGCCTTTTTCCAACTGTCATCTCTAGTCTGTTAAATAGTATAAATAATAATCAAACGTCTTATAAAGAATGTTTGATCTGAAACAAAATTTGAGTTGAAAGTGTCTCGAGGACTAAGTATAGGAAAACAAAAGCATTTGTCAGTTCGGAAATGTTCTGTTGTGGAGATGTAGGAAGGATGTAAGGATGTGGAATTATAAATTTCTTTCCTTTTGAAAAATAAGATTTTGGTATGGTATACGCACAAGATCGGAAGAAATTGTATTTCTACGCAAAATCATTTCACAAATGTTGTATGTGAATTATGTCTGAAGAAAGAAAATGCGTGATTTCAAGTTTATAATAATTGACAACTATGATATTTAAAAAAAATACAAAAGATAAGCTGCCAAAAATACAAGGATGAAAACTAGTTAACATTATCATATTACTTACAACATTTCTAACATTATTTCACCAATGTAGTTTAGAAATTCAAATATATTATTATTTAAATTTTATGAACGAAGTGTGTTTTAACCACGCGAACGTCACTTGAACTTCATTCAAGATAATAGAAAAAATAATTTCGATGTATTAACGGGTTTTAAAGCCATCTTCTATTTTAAAGCGTAAATTTTATATGATTTTTTTTTGATAATGTGACGAAATACGTGTTGAAGCTGGCGTCTTCTCTTATATAAAGTTTAGAATTTTATGCGTCCGGGCTGGTAAGTAAAATTTCAGAGTTGAATATCTTATCATACGCATCCAGGGAACATCAATAGGGATCCCTTTTGTTTCACCTCAGGATTATGCTAGCTGTTAACCCAAAGGGTAGAAGTGAAGTTTTATTGGTCGTATAGGAACCATTGATTTACATAATCCTAGAGTTGCTTCATTTCAGAGCTCTTTCTTTGGTAGAAAATGATGCTAGGTTTTCCTTGTTGGAAATTTTTCATTAGGTTTATGTCGTAAATATTTATAGCTTTTTGAATCGTTTAAAATAACAATTACTTTTTACACAATGAAATTATGTCTAATTCTGAGCGGAAGAACTCTATTTGGTATAAATATCTGTTCTGTTCATATCATTTGGTCTTCAAAGGTTTTATTAAGGCTGGCTGAAGGTTGCACGATCGTCTCGCCGTTTTGATAGCGAGTTTGAAATTTAGTTTTTTGTTGTGCAGTTACTGTGACATTTAAATGTCCATCATTTGAGGTTTATACATTATTCGTTCAGAACATATTTGTATTTTTCCAGATATATTGAAAGATGATTTTTCATGAGTAACAATTTCTACCACTTAGCAATTACCAAATCATTAGCGAATGTTATAAATCACATTATTTTTTTAATGATTATACACATGATCAAAAGTACACGACACATTCGATTTTCATATGTTTTAGAATTTCTTCGGAAAGCAATTCATCTTACTTGCACCCTCTTACTATGTAAAAAAAATAGATTCTAAACTACATTTTGGCAGTCAAGATTCAACAGCATTTAAGGGACGACTAGAAATTGATGAAGAAATAAAAATCTGGGCTCACCACCGTTTCCGCTGCAGAAAGAGGATAATACAAATTTCACTCAATGAGTTTGCTTAATATGCTCATCGCCATATGCGTTTTGTAAAATGGTAAATTTATTCTGAAGATATATAGTTGTTTTCTCATAAAAAAAAAATCACTAAATTTTTCCTGCATGTATGTTTTTTGCTTATATTACACATAGTTTTCCACCAAATAATGGCTTGAAATTTACAGAATACTTATAAATGATTAGTGAAGTATTCCATTATAATTTGAAGTTAATTCTAGGTATATAAGAGGAAATAAGAGCATTCTAGAATACTTTTTCTACGAATACAGATTTTCTAATTATTACTTAAAGAATTACTAACAAACAACAAAGTTTCAAGATACAGATTCAGTTCCATTTCTTGCGCGCGACAAAAAACAAAATTCACAACGTCGGTCACGTTATTTTTAACGGCGATATATAGAAGATCTCTGAAAGCCAAATATTCTTTAGTATAAAACATTCATCCTAAGGAGGGTAAATGTGAAGAATGTCTTTGCAAAAGCCTAAGTTCTGTTTCAGAGTTCGTAGTTGAAAGGACACTTATTGTTTTGAAAAGATATATATTCTTCTTTTTCTGCCTAACTACCTTGATTCATTTATAATATATTGTTATTTTCGTTGCTTCGTGCCATATGTTTAATTCAATTTAAAAAAGAATTTTAAAAAACTCCGTGACATTGCAATACTTTCACTCTAAACCCAATATAGTCTCTCAACAATGAGGTAATCAATATTAATAAATTAATCAAAGGAAACTACGAACATTGATTATTTTATAAGATCATCCATGTGGGCAAGAATTTTTACTCTTTCTTTAATACACAAAAGATAAATCATCGAGTAAAAAACCCATCGTGCCAGGCTACCAAATTTTTTTTATCCCAGGATTGGAATGGATGAAAATTAGCCCACCATAAATTCAAAAAAATTTTATTTAAAAAAGGATGTCTATCTTAGTTGGAGGGCGCACCCAAATTCCATAAAATTTCCTGAGAAGTAATAATAATTGCATTTTAAATCGCTTTCAAATTTTTTACATCCAATATTTGATAATACCCAGTTCGTATTAAGAAAACATATCAAAAGTATTTTATGTAAAACAAATTTTATGTTCAACAAAGTTTTTTATGCAAAGATTAATTCAATGCTGAACAAACAATCCTATCTTATCCCAAACACTTAGTATTTATATCAAGGAATTCAAAAGATTGACCCTACGTTTTGAGACAACACTGGCTAGCTCTTTTTAAATAGAAGTATTTAAGATTTTATTATAAGCAAAAAAACATTAGCACAAAAGTATGAGTATTTACAAATACCTTTCAAATATTACAAAGAGGATTCGATATCAGTATTTTTTTATAGTCATTCAATCTGTCAATTCACAATTTTAATTGAATCTTTGGGGTCTTATCACCAAAGATAACATTTTACAAGGATTTAATATTCTTTGAAATATTTTCATTCTATAAATTGAATCCCCATTTTATTGATTTTGTGAAAACTATTTAAGTTCTAAAAAAATAAGTATATTTTAAGATATAAATCGGCTTTTAAATAATTACGGGTTTCATCTCGGCGTTGCAATCTGTAGATATATTTTCAAGTCTAAGTTCTTAAAACACTTTAAATTTAACTAAACATTTTTTCACTTAAAAGTATTTCTCTCTGTTGTCTTTTCCTCACTTGTGTTTCTGAACCTCGGACTTGATAAAGCACCCTTTGTCTCCAAGTACTTGAACAACTTCTAACGAGGTTGACAATTTGAATTACCATCCCATCATTACAATGAGAAAACAGAAATCATATCATGCTTTTTATGCCACCTCCCCTCCTATCCTCTTCTTTTGGTACTTGTATGTCTGACTGTAAGTATCATTCCTTCTTCTTTATCCTTCTGCTTTCTTTCTGGTACTGAACTCGATTAACCTTTAATGTCTACATACCTGGCAGTGGTGTATCGACAGTAAGTTTGAAACATGTATTACTATGATTTTCTTCTTCCTCTCCTTCACCATAAGACTTAACTTGCGTAACGGCGCCCTGGACACGGTATTTTTTTTGGTTCCTATTTTATTTGATCTTACAAACTGCCACAAACATAATAACATTTTGTAAACATGGTCAGTGGAGCAGCGGGGTTAGTGGCGCCTAGGAATATGATTTTTTACCCAGTCGTAATTTGGTTAGAAAGCGCAAATGGCCTCGGAGCCAGGTTATTACGCCCCTAATCATATTTTTTTCTTTTATAAACTGCATTAGGTAATGTTTTGTTCCATGGCGCCCCTAAAACTTTCATCTCTGACATTTATACTTCACTTACCCCCATCACCAAGTGATTATTAGGATCATTCAAAAATTTGTGAAATGTAACAAACATCGCGTAGTAACTAAAATAACGTCATTGGATATTTTAGCACATATTAAAAGTTACGAAATAAAAAAGGAAGTGGCGCATACGAAATAACAGTGGATTTAAGAAGTCTACTTTTGAATCAAAAAAAGCAGAGGTAAAACACGAATAAAGTTACTTGATGAAAATTAAATTGGTTTGAATTTGATTTATAGAAATGAAAATATTTTACCCTGAGTCTACAATTCTTGAAACGATAATTAGTTAGAGAAAAAATTAAAGTAAGCAATTTAATTGGTATCATTTAAAGGATAATCTTTTACTCTTTATGAGATGTAAAATAATTTAAGTATATTTTAGTTATTACAAAATCATCTAATAATATTTTAATTTTTGTTGATGATTTAAAACTAAATAAAAGTTTACAACGAATAATTTTTTAACTGATTAAATAAAATTGTGTGGACTTGCATAAAGAACAGAAAAACGTCAGTCATACTCTCACACATACTTCCTTTATATATGTATATTTATAATTATATTCATTAGTTCTTTCTCAATTTTAAATTGTTTTGTGAGGTATTGGTATTTATCCCCAGTGTATAATGATAATCAAATATTGAAATGTTAGGAAATAAAACTATCAGATTCTTATTAATATTCCACAAATTTTTTTATGCTCTGTTATTATGTAAAATTTTCTAGATTGTTTTTTTCCCGTTTCTTTGAACTTCATTAACCTTAAGAGCTTTAATAACCTTTTGTAAACCTCTTTCTTAAAAAAAACCCTATCCTTATTAATTTACATTTTCCTATATAGAAAATCTAAATTGAATGATGAAAAACAATGGAGAAAATTTTGTAAAAAATGGTGTAAATGTAAATATCTTAAACCGAAAGTTTTCAAGTCTATACACAACGGAAGCCTATATCTTTGAACTGTGCAAATGATCTCTGTTATTTATTTGACTCTATGAGATTTTGATTCGCTTTGAGAACAAACCGGATTACGGTGCAGACAACTGAATTTGATTGCGTCAGGCAAACATGTAAACTGCATTTGGACACGTCGTAGCTTATAAATTGAACTGGACCGAGCTGTAAGTATGATGTTTCATGCATTCAAAAAATATATCTGCAGGAGATTACGACACATTGTGGACGGATCTTAATGCCACCTAGTCTTTCTAAACATATGTTAAAAGAATTCACAGTTGCAGTAGGCCCTTATATCGCGGGGGTAATTCGAAGTACCATTCTGCTCTAAGCATTATTTCATTCTTGGTTTTCAAGATCTCATCAACTAATGTCATAAGACATTCTGCTGAAGTTCAGATAACTGACACTGCTTTAAAACTCACGTCCGAAAGCCGGAATAATCCAAGGTTGTCTCTTCATTAAAGCTGCAAGAATGAAAGAGGTGGAAGAGACTGCATGACGGAGGTTAAGTGGGTAACATGCATAGTTGAAAAGGTGGCTCTGTTGATAGGAAGGCTCACAACCACTTTTCAGTTCTTAACTTTCTAGACAATTGTAGATAGCAAAATTAAGTATACAAATTTGTTGATTATGACAAGGCGGCAAACTGGCTTTAAATTTTCTTCATCCTCAATCGCAAGGAATTATGGGAGCAGTAATCCCACCATTTCAGCACCCCTTTGAGCTGGAGTCCCACGAACTCGCCAAGATTTTCACTCTCCTTTCAACATATCTCACGCCGGTTAGAACGAATCAAATGACTTAGCGTATTTGACAGAAGAGAATATAGGTAAAACCGTTAAATAACTTATATATATAAGATTTTAAGTTGAAAGGTGGTTTGGGTTTATAGGTCATACTATGGCAGACTACAGTTTCCGAAGTCGTGGCCATGATAAAGAACACTGAGAATTGGTAGATCTCCTATGAATCTACATATATATATAGTATATTTAATGTTGACAAACTACAATATACTTATTAGTTGCTTGAATTGAGACTTTTGTTTCATTTTGAAATGGGAGGTTTATTTTGGTTGAGTAGC
The DNA here is from genome assembly GCA_013235015.1 of Araneus ventricosus. Taxonomy (NCBI): domain Eukaryota; kingdom Metazoa; phylum Arthropoda; class Arachnida; order Araneae; family Araneidae; genus Araneus; species Araneus ventricosus. The sequence continues at coordinate 36,731 of BGPR01014667.1, forward strand.
TGTAATTATAAGCAATTTTTTTATCCATGAGAAAGTGTTGTTTATGAGAATATTATAAAACTGATGTAGAAGTTGCATAAGCCTGTATAAGGCATAAAAAAAAAATATATTCAACTTGTAATGGCCTTTTATCCATCGAAACATTCTACTGTTAATTCTATCAATAATACGAAATCCTAATTCTAATACAATAAAAGCAGAAAATATGTATTGCTAGAAAATTGATCAGGAGAAAGAAATATACGACATTATTACTTGAGTTACTTTGAAAATGTAAGAAATGTACTAATTGTAAATTAATAGTTATAAAGAATATTTAGTCACTTTCAGGTATTGAAAGTATAAATTGTGGCAGCAACGAATTATAGCTGCAAAAAGGCATATCAAAATGAGACCAGATCTATATAGTGGTTGGTGCAATGTAGCTGCAAAAGCATATCAAATGAATACCCGGTGATCCCTTTGATGAAGCAACATCAAAGGTAAGAAATGACAAGATCAACAAAAAAAACAACACTCAATAATAAATTACTCTCTACCTCGTGATTATTGTGAAAACCAGCCATAACTACACAAACCTTTTGGAACAAAAAAAACACGTGTTTGTAAATACATGAGTACATAGAGAAATTATCTAACATGTTCCAAATATAATTTTATATATCTTGTATAAACAATTAATTAATTGCAATGTGCTATGAAATCTGTCGAAGCTTTACTCAGAAAGATCAGGATGAAAATTTTACTTAGTCACCTACATTTACTCCTCGAAATGAGTTCTCCAGCATTCTTTATCCAGTCAAATGAAAAGTGCATGAATGAGTCAATCACTAATCTGTGTCTTAAAAAACAGCTGTAGAAAAAAATTCAATACTTCCTGAAAAAACAGGAAATCAAAAAAGGCGATACCATCCATTCTTTCTAAATACACATGTCACCAAAAAAAAATGTTCCACCAACTCTTGCTGCTACTCAATCTTCTTTCAAAACCAGTTCCACTGTTGGCCTAAATTATAACACTGTCCTGTGAACTGTCGGTCTAACCATAACACACACCGTCTGTCTAAGCCCCTGAAGAAGAACATTTCTCCACAAAACTCAAATCATATTAAAAGCTGCAAATATAAATATAAAACATATTACATCACTATAAATGAATTTTAGTTGACACCACTGTATGTGCACTCAGTAATTCTTCATCAGATTATTGTTATACCCTTTATTATTGTTACCAAATTTCATTAATCTGACTCAAGACAAATCACAATTCCCTCAAAACCAATGGGATATTACAAAATCTTAACCAATGTACAAATGTTAACATTATATCATCAATACTCTTGATGTCTTTTCAAAATATGATGTCAAGAATTACATTATTTGTTTTGTATTATTTTGGGCAAAACAATTAACCTTTCCACATAAGGCGAAGCCCAAAGAGTTGGGGTGCCTCATAATACATTGGAATAAAAGTTTTCAAAAATCTATCAATACACTAGATAACATTCAGCCTAATTATATATGCAAAATATATATGATTACAAATAATTCTGTACCCTGAATAATAGTAGTAATAAGTATTGTAGTAAATGAGTTATTATAGTAATTAGTTTTGGGTACAGTTATACATTCCACCTTATGTTCTTGTGCCTAACACCATCAATTTCACCTTCAATATAATAGATTCTATGTCATAGTTTGACTGCAAATACTCTTTTCTTATTATACTTAATGTTTTCTTGAATCTACCATTCATCTTATTATTTATCATTGAATCACAGTTACATGTAAGCGGTATATAAATACTTTAAGTTGTAAATAGAATTTTGAGTGTTAGTAATAAAATCATACCCTTAAAAAACTGCTAAGGAAAATCACTTATGTCCACAACCAACACTATTTCAGCACATGCAACTGGAACGAAGCCATCGA
>BGPR01014668.1:0-38661 GCA_013235015.1 Araneus ventricosus
ACAGATATAATTTACGTTTGCTTGGATGTAATAGCTGTTTTCAGTTTGTTTTTTTTTATTGGAAGGAAAAATATCTATCATTTTGTAGGTATTTGTTAAGGTAATAATATCCATTTTTTCTAAAGTCTGTTGAGCTGAAGGGCCATGCTGGCAAGGTCTCGACTTCGAAGCCAGGGGGTTCCAGGTTCGAAACCAGATTCCACCAAAGAACTGCCGTGTAAGCGAGTCTGGTGCACATTAAATCCATCGGGACGAAATGTCCTCCAGCTGGTATGGTGCAGAAGTTTAGAGAGGAGGGATTCCAGCTCAGGTATCGTCCTTGTCATCTGACCACGGTTCAAAATTATGTCCTTCCCAAAATAGCCCTCATGTTGTTTCAAAACGGGACGTAAATATAACTAAACTGTTGAGCTGAAAGTTTCATTTGCTGATGGTTGCAACCCATATCAACAGCTTCTTTGTCAAAGTCTGAATTGATGCTCGAGAGGCAGCAATGAACTTGAATGCCCCATCCCAGTAAAGGCTCAAGTTCAGTTTTCTCTTCACATTGATAAAGGAATGATAAATTTCGATCCAATTTCTGGTGTGATTTTCGAGTGTATGAATTTTTTTTGTCCTTTCATTCCTCCAATTCCCTTAATAAAAGGTCATAGAGATGAACGATGGGCCAAAAATTCTGTGCCAAATAAAAGTGGTTACTTAGAGAAGTTTTATTGTACATTTTATGAATATGCCAACGGGAAATTAACGAATATTTTGTATAAAATTTTATATATAATTCGTCAAAGGAAAACTTAAAATGCTCTTTCCATAAAAGTGAATTAAAGATCTCGCAAAATAATTCCATGATGGGAAAATTAACCTTGTTACAAACTTTAACAAATCTGAAATGCAGTAGAACCTCACTTCATGAGCATAATTTGTTCCAACAGCTTACTCGTAATGTGAAATACTTGTTAAAAATTTTTCCCATATAAATTAATGTAAAATAAAATAATGCGCTCCATTTCGAAAAATGTTGCAACATTGTTAAAGAGCGTGAATCATCTTTATTTTTTCTTGTAGCAGAGAATGAACCAACCTGGAATGTGGATTCGATTTACAGAAAAGTAAAATATTTAAATAAGTTTTTTTTTATATTTAACTTTTTTTTACTAAAAAGGTGTCTAGAGTAATTTATTTTTGTCAACACTTCCAAAATCACCTTTGGCTTCTCACGAATGATGTTCTCGTTAATGAGGTGACCAACTTTTTTACAATAAAAAGGACACAAATAAATTGAAAAAAAAATAAAAACATAGTAAAAAAGACATTTTGTTCACTGTAACAGTAATGCAGCATAATATGATAAATACATAATAAAAACATTTGTCACATTTTATGTTGTAATTATGCTTACATGCCTATGAATTATTTAACCGCTAGAGGACCGAATTATTTTGAAACCTACAGTATTTAGAAAAAGTTAACTCGGGTTATGTCCTTAAGTGGTTAAATGAGTACAATGGCTTGGATCGGCATCGAATTCGGAAATTTACAGATGTCTTCAAATATCAAAAGGAAGACATATAGGGGGACACTTTCAGAGGGAGGACAGAACTTACAAAAGAAGGATTGTCTTCCCTAAGTATGACGGTTGGTCACTTAATAGTGCCATCGCGTTGCAATTACTTTTCATTTATTTACATGATAGTACTGTCAACGAAAAAAAATACAAGCATGTCCTTGAGGATCAAGCAAATCGATTGTAGTACATGTACGTGCTAGATCAGCCACACTCGCAACCATGTTCTTGCTTTTCAATGATTTTGAGTTCCATTTCTAGTTATTTTTCTTCTCTTATGGCTGTCTTTTTGTGGCTTTTATTTTGGAAACATTTCTACAAGGGTTCTAAAACTTGCAAAAAAAAAAATTCATAAATAATGTCTCTGAACACAAGTTTGGAAAAATGTCTGATCACAATCGACACCAAGATGCTGGTGGAACGAGTGCTGAACAAGGACTGATGTAGTATAATCCAAGACTTCCCCTCTCCTTGTTATGCAAAACGTAGCTTGTTAAACTAGTCATTTTTTTACAATTTATTTTGCTTGTTAAGCAAGGTTACACTGCATAAGATTATTAGAATTTTTACTATCTGTTTGCTAAAAACACTTATCCTCTTTCCGAAGTCCAAAAACACTCATCCTCTTTCCTTTCCAAGTGTACCAAAAACTACACTTATTTTTGTGCCAGCATAAGATACCTTCTTAAAATTTTATATCTTTTTAGATTATGAATTCATCCTGAAAAACCGATACCAAAACATACCATTTGCCACTAATATAGACATAATACAAACTTACCTTAAATACCAAGTATAAAACAGTACTCATATTCCAAATTTTAAACTGTCTATTTGTTTAGTTTGGCATTACAAATAGATTCTATCAATATGGTTTGGTAGCCCCAAGTGATTCGACTTGCGAATTGTTTACTGAATACATTGCACCATCAAAATATAGAATTACAATTTTTTACAAATTAATTTTTTAGGAAATGCAATATTTCCTGTTGCTTACTGTAAATTTTATTAGATGTGTGAGGAAATGAATAAGACATAATTACAGTTCTATTGAATAAAAATTTCTTTCTTCATGATGATGTGGTTTTATCAGAAAATTTGTTTTACAACAAAAAAAGTACATTTCCAGGATTATGACTATTAAAATTTCTCAAATGGATTTTAAATTGACAAAATTTAAAATAATAAAACTATGTATCGGAAAGTTAAATGTTATAACACCCACGTTCTTGAGTGTTAAAAATTAAATTTTCTACTTTTATATTTTGATGTAGAAATATATAAGCATTACTTTTAAAAAGTGTCGCCAGTAAACAAATCCCCATTTTCCCTTGCGAACAAGCTACACTGCAACTTTATTTGGTTTATTTATATGTCATATTATAACTATTTTTAAATACTATAAACAGAATGAAAAAAAAAAGTTCACCTTCCAACTGGCTTTTCTCATTCGTAACGTTTAATTCCAAATCAGTTTATTCACATTTATATGTACATTTTCTTAAAATTATATGGATAAAATACTCTTCCAGACTACATGTGTTTGCTTACATGTCAGGGTTATACACTTTAACCCTCCAAGTGATTAGCTATTTTGATCTACTTGCTTTAAACTTCGAGGATGACTGTCATGTTGGTGTGCCTTCTTGTAATGTTACGAGTGCAACCGTCCTCAAAGGGTTCAAGTCTTAAAAATTTGCTTTTAAAGTGAATAATTGGATCTATCTTGCATTTAATCAAGTCTCTGAAATCTTAAGAATATTTTTTCCATCATAGTTTAAGAAATTATAAATTTAAACATGAATTATCTGCTTTTGAAACTCAATATGAGAAACGGAAAAATATGTGCAAAACTCTTGGAGGGTTAAAAGTTCATTTTTCTCAGCTAAAAGTTACATCATCAGAACAATTGTCTACTTGGATAGTTTACAAAAATATTCCAAATTTTAAATATAGAATACTTCCCTAATAAATAAAAACAACAACAATAGATACCATGTTATTAAAATGATTTATTATCTTCAGTGAAATAAATTTTTCTTGCAGATAAAAATATATTTATACATTGGTACCATTTCTATTAATGTTGAAGATAAAAAAATAACAAAAATAAAAAATAGAAAAGAAAAAAATGAAACGAAAGCAGAAAATATGGAAAGCTTTCTTTTACAAAGGCACTTTTATACAAAGATGACAAAACATGGAATGGTTCCCATTCATGGTTTTTGAAACAAGAACTTAACAACAAAGTACTTCAAATAATAAATGCTGTATTAAGTAATTTTTTTTAAATAACAGGAGTTCAGTACGTAGAGATAGTGTTGCAGCATCCAGCGTTCAGAGAATAGTACAGCCCTTATTTTCTTTGAAAGGATTTTCAGATTGAGATATGCCAATCACAAGAACATCCGATTTCTGGTGTTCCACGCAGAATTTCATTAAACTAAAATTAAAAAGAAGGGATAAAAATTAATCTTGTTATGAAAGTATTGTTAAATGATACAAATAAAATTATAAGCATTTCATAATCATTTATACCGGGTAAGTCAAAATGAATATAGCGATTACAAACGGCTATAACTATTTAATGGAAAAGAATTTATCGATAAGATTAACACAAAATGTAGACGGAACTTCAAAATTTCTTTACGTAAGGCGCAGGTGCAGTGACGCGGAAGCCTACGCATGCGCGAGTTGAAACTGCACAATGACAAGAAACCTGTTCATTGCGGGCGTCTCATTAGTAAAAATGGCGAGTCCCGTGCAGAAAGCATTCTGCGTATTAGAATTTAACAAATGTCATTCTGTTATCACAGTACAGAGAAGATTTCATCAGCATTACAATCAAGAACCTCCAAATGCGAACAACATACGCAGATGGCACCGGATATTTGAAGAAACAGGATGTCTGTGCAAAGGGAAAACTAGCGGAAGGTGTTGAAAGAATTCGCCACATGTATGAACGAAACCCACAGAAATCGAAGTACAAAGACAGTAGAGAGTTACAAATGCCACAAAAAACGGTATGCCGTGTTCTCAGAAAGAGGCTGAAAATGAAACCATACGTAATTCAACTTGTGCCGCAATTGAAACAGGAAGACTACGGCAAACATGAATTACGCTACGTTTATGCAGGAAAGCATGGAGGATGAAACAATGGCTGATTGTCTCATTTTTAGCGATGAATCAACCTTCCACATAAGTGGGAAGGTTAACCGGTAACAGTCGAATATGGGGTACGGAGAAGCCTTCCACTGTAATTGAACATGAACGTGACTCAGCAAAAGTTAATGTGTTCTGCGCGGTCTCATCACGTAAATTGTACGGTCCTTTTTTCTTCAGTGAGCAAAGTGTTACATCAAATGTTTACCTTGACATGCTTGAGGCATGGTTAATGCCACAGCTAGACTCTGATTCCACGGATTACATCTTTCAGCAAGATGGAGCACCCCATACTGGAATACGGAGGTTCATACATTTTTAAACCAACATCTTCCAAAGCGTTGGATCGGTCGAAGTGGAGATGCAAACGATGTCTTCTGCTCTTGGCCACCGAGACCTCCGGACTTGACACCCTGCGATTTTTTTCTATGGGTTATGTGAAAGACAGGGTGTATGTGCCTTCCATGCCCAAAACAATTGAAGAAGTCAAAGTACGCATTTGTAATGCGCTTGCGTCGGTGACTGAATTGTTGGGAATAAATCTTGCCTCTTTTTATCGACAGCATCAGCTAAACTATAATTTTCGAATCTTGTTGGCTCTAGTTGGTCAGGATTGCGATCGACGTTAACTGGAATGAGATGCTGATTTGAATCACTGATTGATCCCAATCAGCATATCATAGAAGATGTAAATTTCTTAATCGCCACACATATATAAAGGTGCGATGCTAGTTTTCTCTCTGTTACTGGTTGGCAGTTTCTGGCTCGCTGTGTGTTCTCTTGCTGGCCCTCTGGCTTTTACTTTCTCCTTCCGGAGAAGACGTCGAGATGTGTGTGTGTCACGACTTGTTATGATATGTGTTAAGTATTGTTTCTATTATTGTCTATCTTGTGTTATGGCTACGAGTGGTATCCATGTTGTGCCGTAATAAATGTCAAGTTTAAATTTAAACTGTCTCCATCGTCATTTGTGTGGATCTCTATCTTCATGAAAAATTAAATTTATCAATTCAGGTTAATTTTTCACAAGATGAATAATCAGAATGTATGGCGTAAAATGGACTACTGCCTAGATGTTGTCCGTGTGACCTAGGGAAGTCACATAGAACATCTATGACGTATGTATACAAAATTTTGAAGTTCCGTCTACATTCTGTGTTAATCTTATCGATAAATTCTTTTCCATTAAATAGTTATAGCTGTTTGTAATCACTATATTCATTTTGATTTACCCGGTATATTATACAATACAAAACAACAAATTTCACCATAAATCCTTAATAATATAATAAATGCGAAAGTGTGTCTGTCTGTCTGTCTGTCTGTTTGTTAAGCTTTCATGACCAAACTACCAGACCGATTTGGATGAAAATTGGCAGAGTTGTAGCTTAACCCAAGAACGGACATAGGCTAGGTGAAATCACGTTAAATTAATTATTTTTGACTACAGATTAAAAATAGTTAACAAAGAAAGCCCATTGACTTCGCGATGAAGATTTTTATTTTTCAATAAACTGTCACGTGATACTTCAGGAATGCGAAAACATGTGGAATAAATTATTTTTAAAATCAACTATCACGTAATCCGTTTTTCCGCTGTAACTTCGGAACAAATTGTCCGATACAAATTATATTTATACCATCTTAAAGATAAAAATTTTACCTTTTCAATGATACCAATTTTATTTCTGTGACATTTTTCATTCAATTTTTATTAATTTTTAAATTTTACGTGCAGACGATTTTGAAATAACGCAAATTTATAGCTACTCATTTGCTAGGAAATGGTTAGACTTTAAACTATATTTAAACCTTTATTTCTGAAAATTTTGCTTATATTTATAAGTATCCATAAAATAAGGCAGAATTTACATGTATATGTCTGTCTGTCGGTCGATCACCTCCTAAACGGTGAACGGTAGCGACGTGAAATTTACACACGGCATTCTAGAGCATATTTTTAGGTCAAAGGTGTTATTTTCAACTTTCAGAGTTAATTAGTTCTTAAGATATTTAATTAAATAACGAACATTAGCCGCTTTTAAGCCTAATGCTTAGACGTTTTTTGCCAATAACTTCTGAAATCTTTATTAGACAACAATTATTTTTATGCCATTTTAAAGACCAGAAAATGATCTTTTTAATGCTATTAATTCCATTGCGATGAAATGTTTTCTCCGATTGCTATAAAGGTTTAAAAATATTTTTTAATGTAATTTCTAATAATACTTTTCATTCTTATAGAAATAAATTCAAGCCAAATTACTGTTTCGCGCACGGGCTTTTACCAGTGTTAAAATTAATATAAGAAAATATTGCTTTCTTTGACCATAAATAACAAAGGAGACTTTACACTTCCGGTTTCCTGTTGTGGTAGCATTTACAGCTTTTAATACGGTTACACAGTGATCCAATGACGTTAGTGAATTATTCTCTCGATGTTTTGTTTAATTTTCACAGTGAATATTACAGAATATTCTTCTGTAGATACGGTAATGGGCATTAACAAGGAGCATCATATTCTGTAGAGCTCTTCAAGATCTTGGAATTGACAGGGGCACCTTCCGACAAGCCTAGAATGATAGTCGGTGTGCCAGTACTACTAATACGTAACCTCGATATACCGAGACTGCGCAATGACACACAGTGGCAGGCGTACAATTGGAAAAACCATATTTTTCCCATGGGCCTTGTTATATGTGGCCTGTTCACGTGTGTACAGCCCACACAACCTCTACATCCGTGCAAATAACGTGGTATACAAAAGTATATCATCATAGATAAACAATTTACATAACTATATCAGCATAGATGTACAGTACACTCCTGTCAGCCGTCCAATTAAGTATTATCAACCGTCAGAACTTTTCCTTTCCCCTTTCAAAATGCAACAAAACATTTACATTCGTGAATTAAAAAAAAGAATAATTCAAATTCTTCGCGCACGAAGTCGCGGGTAACAGCTAGTAGTACTATATTTCCTAAAATTATTCAGAGAGAAATTCTGAAAATAACTTCTAACAAGTAAACAAAAATCTGAAATTCTTAACAAGTAAACAGTACAATTTTTGGTCTTAATAGCTTATTATTCAGAACAAAATTTCCTTTTCCTTCCAATGTGGATATTTTTTGTTTATTCATGCACTTATTTTACTCACTACTTTATTTGGTCATGCAAACTGATGTTTCTAAGTGAAATTTCTATTTCTCATAAAGATTCAAAATTTATGAAATATTTTCCCTCTACTGTTCTGGGAATAACTATTTTGAAAAATGATATATAAAAGAACTTAACTTTTTTGTTTGTTGTTATACAATTCTTTGTGCAAATACATATAATTGAAAGGAACTGCAAATCATTTATATCGAATAGTTATATCCATTATACACTGTAATCATGGTAACTTTTTCAATTAATATAAATATAGGGAAATTATTTTTATAACTTTTATATAAATTTATATTTTTTAGGGAAATTATTTCTATAAAAAAATTATTGAATGTTATTTATAAAACCCTCTAACCGAGGTCAACATTGAAATCACTTTCATAATTTATTATACAATCTTGCAGGCCACATTATTATCGCATTGCACTCGATTTTTTCGCCATTTCTATTTTGAGTATGTCCCAGACGTTTGTCCCAGTTCTTTAAAAATTGCTACTTTTGTGTGCAGGATAATTGTTGCCAGAATGACAGGACTTTCAGATTCATTCTTTAGGAAGGAGTAATATTATACTAGAGTACCCAGGAGCAGAATTATATCCAGTGTTCTGCAACATGACCTCAAACAATTAGAAATGTTCTGCAGGCAGTTTGTCCAAATTTGGCGGACCACAGTAAAATGCAAAATAGATATAAAAATACTAATTAACTAATAGAATCTTTATTACTCATTAATGACAAAACATTATATTAAAATTAATCATTTAAAACCAAGGCATATATATTCAGAATTTGCAATTCTGTCAATGACTTTTGAAGTCAGATACTGCGACATTAATGGGGAAGCACTGTTCACAAAATGTTTATGAAAAATTTGTACCTTACGACACTGCTTTCAACAACTTTCCAACAGATTTATGGCCAGGTGGTGCACCATTGGAATAAATAAACATTCTTTTGTCAGTTGATCCAACTGCTGCGCCATCCCCATCAACTGCGGTGTGTCTTTTTTGAACAATTTTGTCTATTGTGGATCCCCAAGATTCACAATTTACTTCCAACACGGGAATAGAAATATTAAATACTATAAATTTCATTAATCTGGGGATCTCTGATGCAAGCTCATTAATGGCCTTTCTTTCCAAGGATGAAATGTTCTGCAAAGACCATGTTTGTTCTGCGACGTACGTCGCACTTTTAAGCACTTCCTGCTTCCAGGCCAGAGTATCAATATCTATCAGCACAAAAGCATATCAAAGGTTCATATTGCATTTATTTTTGCAAGTGTGTTTTCAAAGGATGGTGTTCTGCACGATTTTTAGTTGATTTTCCGACGCGAGTCAAGCAATTTATATATAAATGGATTTTATGATTTTTAAAAATGTCAAAACATTCACTATTTATTACAAAATTGAAGATGATGAACTTTTATTGTCATCTCAGTGTTACAACAGGTTAGATAGGGTCAGGTGGGGTAAAATGGGTCACTTTTTAGCTATTTTCACATTCAAAGTTTTGTAGCAATAAAATCATAAAAATTTCCTGTTTTTTTTTTCAATTGCATCTTGACATTACCTTCCTTCAGGACATTTTTATGTAATTTTAACAATTATTTTTTAATTATAAATTAATTAAACTTAGCTTGAATAGCTTTGGCTCATTTTACCCCATCTTGGGGTAAAATGGGTCATAAATGCAAAATGATGCTTAAAGAATAGATTTATTAGAAAATACATTAAAATAAAAAGGTGGTCTGTTACATAATCTGATAAACAATACAATATTCAAATTTTAAAGTAGTATTGTTCACGGTTATTGCAAAATGGCTCTTCTAAAACTTTTAAAGCATCAGTTTTTTCTACTCTATCAATGTCCTCTTTTTTCAGGAAAAACATAAAAATCCCCTATTCTTGATTTGTTTACATACTTCACATGTATATCAGCACCATCAATATGAGTGATTTGACCAACAAATCTTTTCATAGACTACCCATTTTCCAGCAAAAAGTTCACTTATATTCTTGACCATCTTGCAATCAGATCAATTTGTTGTGGAGTGATATTTTTTTCTGTTCATGTTTTAACTGTGGCAGTTCGAAGTTCATATTTTTCTTTTTCAGTTGTTCCAATTGTTCTTCATGAAGACATTCAATTACATCGGGTTCTGTCATTTCTTCTCTAGCTCTGTGTTGGACTCTTTTTCTTTTCTTTTTAGAATTAATAATAGTAGCTTTAGTGGCACTTGATTGTACAGGTGATAGAGTTGTTAAATTAACATTGTTTAAATTTAACACTATTTATATGTAACTATTTAAAATTAAATTTATAGTTTAAATTTAACAAAATTTACTGCAGTAAACCTATACAAAAAAAAAAATCATCTAAGGCTAACTATGACCCATTTTACCCCATTTAAAACAGATTGAAATAAAAAAGAAAATATTTAATATTTTTCTTATTTGATTGGCTTGAGATGTTTTCCAAAGCTTCTTTTATGAGAAAATACTTCAAATTTGCACTGTTATTTATTAAAATATAGGGATTTTCAGAAGTTAGTAAACCATGTGTTTTGCGCACCACCATCCACAGCTTGTAAACAATTCTTCTTCTGTTGAAATATTCATGAAACTAACCTTTTTGAAAATGAAAAATGTTGCCAACATATTGATAAATAATATTACATATATTAGTTTTAAAAAATCAATTTCAATTTTATTTACATTGAGTTATTTATAAAATGACCCATTTTACCCCACGACCCATTTTACCCCACCTGACCCTACAAGTGATAGCGATCTGGATTCTGAAATTAATGATAGCATAAATTTAGGATCAAGTGATTAGTTTAGATAAAAATGAGAGCGATCAGAAATTAAATAAAAAAACAAGATACTCTTGCAAATGCAGGTATTTGGAATGAAATTGATCCAAATCATTTCTTTTGTTCCATATCATACAAACATATCATATGCAAAAAATTATTAAATTTAGTTATTGTAATATTACAATATGCCTTGTAATTATTGAAAGCAAACACATTTCCCGCATAATGTACACGACACAACAAATTATTTTAAATCTTTTTTTTAATTACCTTAATGAACTTTATATTTTGAATCTAAATATAGAATTTAATAATTTGCCACAAGTTTATACTGAAAATAAAAAAAATACTCATATATTATATAGTTAGAGGGTTGATGATGTTAAAAATTTATATTATATAACCAAAGATTTGTTTGAACCTTATACAATTCCACACACCCTGACAGATTAAAATGAAATTCGGTATACACACTCCTTAGCACCTTGAAGGATTAACCACACCATTAAAAAGTTGCTAGCCCTTCCCCCCTCCACCCACCCCCAAAAAAAACCACGGAGATGACGTAGATACAGTAATTTTTAACAGCTAACACTTTTTACATTTGATTGCTGAAGAGAACAGTAGTCTCCTCTTCCTTGATTTAGTTTGATCCTTGCTTAAATTTGATCTTGCAATTACTCCATCCAGAATTGCTACCACATTTCCAGATGGTGTTTCACAGCACATTCAGCATTACAGATACTCTGGACTTAGTTCAAACTGAGAATCTTGTATGTAGTATAAGCAAAAGGTTAGGTAAGGCGATTGTCCAAACCAGTAAATTTATCATTTGGGATGAATATATTGTAACGAAATCGTCTTGTGGGTGTATGTGAATACAGTCCAATAAGCAGGATTAAAAAAATAAAGCTCTTTATTTTACAGGTATTCTAAGCAAAGAAACATAACACAAGTATTAAAACAGCACTTGTAAAAATTCACAATAAAGATTACCATTAAATCTCAACACAGCGCTCAAAGGTTTCCTATTAACTCACCAGCTTGCTTGCAGATCAAAATCCACTAACTCTTCTTGGCTCGAGAGCTTGCTTTTATACTTTTTCAACAGGAAGTGACTTCACTACGTAGGAAGTGACATAATCTCCAGAAAGTTCATGAAGCCGGTAAAAATAGGTTGAAAGTTTGGGATCCTTATAGAAAATTCATTTTGTCGCCTAAATTGCCAACTTTGCCGCCAAGTCGCAAAAATGGTCGTCAAATTTGTTGCCAAGATTAGCATCTCAGGGAAACGACTTTATAGCTTTGTAACAATATGATGTCAAATAACAAGTGCTGATATCAACTTAGAAATTCCAGGTTTCTCCCATGGCCAATTATGTTGTATATTCTATAATGGGAATTCTAAGAAATCTTTATATGTAAAGATTGCTAACTGGCCAAATGAAGATGGCACCAAATAGCGCGACTAAAAATGTTGTTTATCCGAAAGCTTTAGAGTTAATAACTGATTAAGGTTCAGAATTCTAACCTCTTTAAGGGGTTGAATATTAAAATACAAAAATTGTAACTGCTTTTTCTTTCATACAATATAGAATAAATAAATGCGGGTAAAGCTGTGGGTACAATGGCTAGTTGAAAATAAGATTCATCTTTCTTGTTTTGTTTCCAGCAAAATGTCCGATACTTTTTCCTTTATTGATAGTTATGAAATAATAATTTTAAAAAAATGTTTTCTCTATTCTGAAATCTTCACACGTGGTTTTTAACTTGGATAGATTTATGATGTTTCCCAGAAAAGATTTTAGTCTTTATAATGTTAAAAAGTAACATTCAAGCTTTGGTAATGTTATATCACTAGTCCAGAGAATTTTAATCACAAGTCATTTCAGTAAGGTCACAGTCTAAATTATTTTCCATCATACATTTTAAAAAGGTTAATGAATTATTTGCAATATATAAATGCAGGTAAATTTACAATATGTCTGCATGTTGAAATTTATGATCTATACGTAAATATGGTACCACGTTTTTCTTCTTGTTACAAAGTTAGGAAATTAGAAAATGCATAATTATTTGACTATCAAATAAAGTTCTATCAAATATTTAAACTTTGATATATATTGGAATGGAAGGGTAAAGTCTGATTAGCTCAGACTATGAAAAAAAAGTACTGCCAATTTAAGTGCAAATACCCTTAAACATGAAGTTTAAAACTTATTTTTCTAATTAGAATTCTATTCAAGATTGCAATTTGTTATTTTAAAGCAGCACACACTCTGAAGACTCAAAGCTAAAAACAAACAAAAGACAATGAAAAAGGAAAATTATTTAATTTCTCATTATGTTAAGAACCAATAAATTTGAAATATTATTATTTCAAATTTCTACACTAAATTATAATGCTGAAGTAATATATAAAGAAATTTTAAAAAGTTTAAATCATTAAACTTGTAACACTCCATTCATAATAAAAAAATTATAGTCGATTTGAAACTCCGATCTTTACTTCAGAACAAATAAAGTCAAATGATACCTATTCATTTACATGTTTATTTTTCAGAAACTAATGCCATTAAATGAATTGCATCTAGTTAAGCACACAATGCCCCTAACTCTTCAATTATAATAATTCTAATTATAACGATTCTAGGTATCTGAAAAAAGTGCATTGTGCAACATACAATAAACACTAACAGGTTTACAAAAAACATTCTAAGCAAAACATATCAACTTCGTTGAGGCTTTTGAAACAATTAGTAAATAATAGTAACACATCACCTGACAGCAGAAGTTGATAACTGTCCAGAAACAGATTTAAGAGCTGTTCCAATATAAAATCAGGAACACATTCAATATGACATGCATTAAAAATAGTGGATGCCCCACCTTGTAACAATCGTTCTGACAGAATTTAACTTAACTTACTCATCGCACGCCTGGGAAACAGGAATCCGATTCATATTAGCTTCCTGTCGCAGCTGTAGGACTTGTTTGCGTAAACTTTGAATTTGAGACATTTTATATTCAAAAATATACCTATATTAAACTTCGAGCGAAAGTTCGAGTACAACAAAACGCAAATTAAAAATAATAAACAAAAACACGATATTTATCGATGAATCGATATGAAAGGCTTTGTTAGTAGCTCATCGATGGTGATTGAACAATTGGTTAAACGTATTCTTAAATTGATTTATCTAATCTGCGTAGGTAAAGAAATAATTTATTTGATTTTTCAGCCAAAAAAGTTGAATTAACGTGATTAATCCTTATAAATTTTAACAAACATATTGAAACGACCTAAGAGCAGAAGTGAAGAGAATGTTTGTGTATATTTTGAAATATTTTTTTCGTCTGCTTGCCGTGCATGACGTGATTTGTTTTCAATAATGTAATTTAACTCACTAGATCCGATACTGTTATTTTATTTTGCTGTTAAATGATACAGAAATGTTTCCTAAAATTAATTGAAATTTTAATTAATTGAGATGACAAAAACAAAAGAGAGAAAGAAGTGCTTGAGTCCTTATATGAATTTGAAAAACCATTTGTCAATTGAAATTGAAAAATTAAAATTAAACAAAATTCTTCTGGATGACATTCCTTCAAAATGGGAGAAACATGGCGATTTAATTCTTCTGCCAGCATCAAGTTTTCAAAATGAACTGTGGTCTAATCTTGGTATAAAAATACATAAATATTTTTGATTTTATAAAATTGTTTAAATTTGTATATTAATAATAGTATATGTTGCTTTTATGTTACCTTATGAATTAAAATTGTTGGTGAATAGTATTAAAATTCGAAGGCAAACAGGTAGTCAATAATTTGAGTTTTTGCTAGTATTATTGACAGTCTTTCACTGCTGAAAAGCACCTAAATGTCCATTCAAGCACAGCCCGTCAGACGCCCAAAGCATCCAGTTATCACTGCAAAATTTCCACCCACTTTCCTTAAGTGTGATGAAATGAATATACGAGGTGTGTGCTTTGTTTGAGTACCCAGCTCACCCAGATGGTTTGGGGAGATTTTCTTAGAAATCTCATGTCCTCCGAGCCTATGTAATTTTTATAAGTAATCCCTAATAGCTATTGGCTAAGCAGAGTCCTCTTGTATATCAGCCCATTCAGAATGTAATGTTCAAGTTGTAACATGCTGTTTTTCAAGGTTGGTAGGGAATTTCTCTTATCTTTGAAAGAGGAACTCGGACATTCCAGTATTTTGAGGTCTCTAAGCTCCAAGGTTTTTAGGAATCCAATAGTTAACCGCTTAAGGATCAAATTATTTTGAAACCTATGGTATTTAGAACGAGTTTTAAGTGGTTAATAATAATTTTCCTTGGTAGCATAGATACCAAGTACACAGATACAGTGTACCATATTATTTTGATTATACCTATTTATAAAACTGTTATGGTAATTACACACTTCACCTCCTTCTAAAACTAATACCTCGTGATGGCATTAGCAATTTTTGTTTCTGCACAGCACTGATTAATTGCTTTTGATTTATTACTTAGTGGATGTATGAAGGACTGTTTTATTGGTGTTTGTGTACAGAAACTGATCTGTGGGTGCATAATTAAATATCACTTGCTAATCATTGAAAAGTTTATAGTACTGTATATTTTATCGTATTTTATGGTATGGGAGTTCCGATCTATTTTATCCTTTTTCTCGTAGCACAGCTAAGACGCATTGTAAAGCTGGATTGTTGGGGGGTGGGGGTCCTAAATTATTTAAATCAAGGAAAATAATATTTTTGCCTATTTTTCAATTAATTATACCTGGAATTATCAGAAAGCCAGATCCCGAAGCTATGCCACAATTTATCAATCATAATATTTCAATAATTTGTGAAGCATTTGCCACTATATTTTCTGCATTCTTTCACTCTCTGATTTACCTTTTTGTTTTTCAAATATTTTATGCATTTCAGGCGAACGATTATGGGATATTGTTGCAGAAGCCTTGAGATGTCAAAGGGTTGCCAGAAAGTACTCTATAAATAATGATGATTACAGAAGTCCCCAAGTAGAAATTTTAAAAGGCTCTGATGGTTGGGTATTGCATATTGATAATAAAATTAAGTAAGTGAAATTATTTTTATAAAAAGTTTATGGACACTTTAAGAATGAATTTTCATTTTTGAATTAAAGTTTTCATGATGTTCTTGGGTAAGATTGTCAATTTAGAAGTAAAGTGAATTTATTTATTTAGGAAAATGTTGTGTAGAAATGATTTATTTTCATAATCTTTATTATTATTTAATGCATATTCTGAATCCTAGCTACTAACCTTTGGAAATGAAACCATATACACACCATTCTCATTCTTTGAATTGGAAACCTTTTTTTGTGAAACAATCATTACATTGCATTAGTGTGATTTGCAATTCCTGAAATGAATTCATAGTCAATATTTATGATTAAGTTTCTTAATTAAAAAAAGTTAATAGCCTCAGGCTAAAATGAGACGAAACAGACATCGACAATTTTCCGCAGAGACCTGGGGGCCTATTCAACGTACATAGCAGTGCTAAGCTTATGGCTAATTTAGAACATTGGATAGGGAGAGGGGCCTCAAAATTATTTTATGCCTGTGGCCTCATATTGTCACAATCCACCACTAGAAAGAGTTTTGCATTTTGACACTTAATGATACACTTTAGCAAAAATAACCCATACCTACTTATCTAACGAAGTATTTATATTGTATTTTACCTCTTCATGTCTTACAACATTAAGGTGAACCTCTCATTTGCAGCCATTACTAAGTTCTTATTGCATACTATAGAGAAAAAAAATGCAGTTGGCCATAACTGCATAACTTCTAAATGATATTAATAGGCTTCTTCAATGAAATTTTTAAATTAATGTCCTCACTAAAGTAGAAGTAAATACTTTCAGATTAATATTTAAAATTCATTAAGCTTTATTGAGCAGGAATAATAGTCAAAATGCTACTCAATTGTATTAAGAATGCTTTATTTATTAAATAAAAACTTATTTTTTGTGTAGAATTTTTTTTGCAAGAAAAATAATTGTGAATAAGCTGAAAATTTTGATTGTAATAAAATATTTGTTTCAAACTAAACTTAAATAAAAATTTAATCTGCACACTTTCATTCTGACTTCGAATTATTGATAAATAAAACATTAGTTGGAAATAGTGGGTTTTAAAATTAATATTGCAATTCTCAGAAATGGAAATGTTACTATAAATTTTGAAGGAGGGAAATCACATTTAGATTTATTTAAGTCATAACTTCAATATTTTAAAAATTATTCCTAATGATGACTAATTTACATGCAGTTTCCTTTTTGTGAGAAGTAAGACTATTTGGCGTGATTCATTATAGCTGAAATTGAAATATCAAAGGATGTTTTGTTTTAATTTACTATTAATATGTATATTTAAATATACTTCTTTTCAGATATACATATGATATCACTAAATGCATGTTTAGTGCAGGAAACATTTCAGAAAAGCTACGAATTGCTCAACTTTCATGTGAAGGCGAAACAGTTGTAGATTTATATGCTGGTAATAATAATTTATTTTTCAATAGACTCATTAATCCATTAACTTTTAATTGTGAAATAAGCGTTCATTACATAATAGCTGCAATGTATAAATTGTGCTTCTCCACACTTATACTAGTGGGTAATAGTTCTTCAAATTCTACCCTGTAAATTCTTTTGTAATTATGAAATTGATTATACCAAATGAAACTTTCACTTATAAATTAGTGTATCAGAAATTTAGATGCAATAATTGTGAGGTACTTGAGTTCATTTATGACTCATGATTGTTAATTCTTTTTCAATATAAATATATCAAAATATGAAAGTAAAAAAAAATTATGAAAAGTATTTGTTCAATAACTTAGTCAATTTCAATATTCTTTTTTTTTTCAAATTAAGTTAATTAATTTGTAATAAAATTTACTGCATTTATATTATTATCTCTGCCTTCTCCATTTGTGTTTGTAAACTTTTAGTTTTAATTTCTAATGGAAATTATCATTATAATACTAAATTTAAATACATGTAATAGTGTTTACTATAATATTATCAACAAATTTGTCTTCTTTAGTTACATGCCATGAAATAATTTTGTAAATTTTAATTTCAGGTATTGGCTATTTCACTTTGCCATTCCTTGTTCATTCTAAAGTGTCATTGGTCCATGCATGTGAATGGAATCCTTATGCCGTTGAAGCACTTTCAAAAAATTTAAAATTAAATGGTGTGAAAGACCGTTGTGTTATTCATTATGGTGATAACAGAGAGGTATCAACTATTTAGCTGATTTTACAAATGAAATTAAATCAATAAATATTACTTTGAAAATTTTCATATTCAAAATCCATTTTCATAACTAGGTGCATAATCGTGTTGTTCATTACCATCATATAAAACCAAAGAATGGTATATATTATGGAATTTTCCAAGGTTTAAAATGTAGTAAAGCTGTTCAGAAATGAATGAAACCATGTTGCCATTAAAAGAAACCAAGCATTTTGGAGAATATAATTTTCAATAACAATGGAATTTCTAATGTTTATTTAGTGACTTCTATCTTCAGGCTTAAAATATTATTTTGATGTGAAATTGCAATTTAAAGCAAAATTTATAAACTATATAAGCACTCTCATTGTGATAAATAGGAAAAATTTATTACAAGCAGAACTGTACCAAGGAGATCCTGCACTCACGGCAGAGCTGCTGAAGCTGCCCCCCTCCTTCACTACATGCTGCATTTTTGTTAATTTTTCATCCCCAGAAAAGCTTCCTTCTTGCATTTTTTTACTTTCTCGTATACAAAGAGAAAGTATTGTAATTGTAGAAAAGAATCGAACTTGGGATTTTGACGAATCTCCACGTTTTAGACCTCCCTGAGTCCGAAAAATACAATTTTGGAATTATGTCTGTCTGTGAACATGATAACTCAAAAACTATTAGAGCTATGGGGATGAAATTTGGCATGTGATCTTTACACATAATTTGTAGGTTTCTATCAAATTTTGGACAAAATTCATCTAAAGGAAGTCTGTCTGCATTCATGTGAACTCTATAACTCAAAAACTTAAATAGCTAGAAGGATAAAATTTTGTACACAGTTTTTTCATTAAAAATGTAGGTCCTTATAAAATTTTGGGTGAAATCCGTCAAAGGATTGACCGTCTGTCGGTCTGTATAATTGCATACTTTGGAAGGCCATAACTTCTTTAAAAAATTACTTAGATAAATGAAATTTGGTATGTAGTCTTTAAACCCTAATTGTAGATTTGTCTCCAATTTTCGTTTAACTTGGTTTAAAAAAAAAGGTGTTGAAATTTCCTATTTGGTTTTTTCTCCATTCTACCTTTAAAAAAAAAGCTGTGAACGCTAGAGCGAGTGTTTTCCTCACCTTAGGGAATACCTCACATTTTCCGGCACGAGGTGTATTTTTCTCCCTTCCCCCCACCCATGCTATTCGTATGTGAAAAAGTTTTGGTTAGGTCACTCCTGCTGGTTTTTTTGCACAGATTTAACAAATTTTGTATCCTTGCATATAAAAATTGTCTTCTTCCAGTCCATTACCCACCAACAAAGCAAAGTGCAGTTACTAGCTGTCTATAGGCGCAACAACAAAAAACTCTCATAATTTTTAATCCACTGCAAATGGCTTATTCTTAAATTCTTTTTTATTTACACTGAAGATCATACCAATCAAGCTCATAAACCTTATTTTTTATGGTAATTTTTGCCCCCTCCCTTCTGCTTCAGTCCTTGACAGGGAACAATCTTGCTGTCCCCTTTACTTCGCTGATTACAAGAGTAGTTCAAAAAGCCTTCTCTGAATGTAGTGTATATCAAGATTCTTTTTTTTCCCATAACATTTCTGGTGCATTGGCAAGAAAAATTGAAACAATTTTTGGGAATAAACTAGTATTGAATTCTGGTTGATTTCTAAAAAATTACTGTTTTTTTTTTTTTTTTTTCGAATTTAAATAATAAATTTGACATAAATTGTCATGTGCACTGAAGTTTCATAGATATGAGAAATTTGTAATAATATTTGTTATAATCAGGATAACTCAGTGGCAAATCTAGGATTCAGGGAGGGGGAGCTGAGGTCATAAAAATTTTGTATCATAGTGACGAACGTCGAACCTCATGGCTTATGTAAACCAAAACACTTTAACTTTACAGACTTTGCCTACCAGACAATAAGAATCATAAAGAACACTACAATACTTTCGATAATTTAATAAAAAAAATACAATGAAATAACTAGCCAAAAAATGTTTTCGACCGCGTCATCACTACAAGTACAAGTGGAATGACTAGAAAAGTAGGAAAATTTTCGAGCCTGTCAAGTCAGAAAGCAAAGTTGTCATTTATATTATTATTATTTTTATTATTATTTTTTTCATTGAAAATTAAGAACAAACAGTTGTAGTGATTTTACATAAAATGAGGAATATTAGTTCAGCTCTTCGGGCGGAGGGGGGGCGCCCCGCTCAGATACCCCCGCCTGGATTCTCCACTGTATAACTTTTTTAAGATTTCAATCTCATTTTAAATATGTGTGGATATTTAAACACTAATATTAAATACAAGGTAATGCTTTATGAGAGACGGATTGTAAATTTGAAAATTTAGTTAACTAAACTTTAAAAGCTAAGCCAATAGCAACAAAACTCACTTATTCTAGGGTTTATTAGACAATTTTAATTCTTTTCGTCTTCGTACATTTCAACAACCAAGCCTTTTTCACTATTAATTTTAAACAGCATTAAAAATAGTCTTCTTATCCTGTGTCTTTCTATGTTTTAAAAAAAATTTAAAAAGGGAATTACCTATTAATAAGCATTTATTTAAAAATTGGTTATCCCAAAATTAAAACAAAGTGATTTCCAAACATAACAGTGATATATTTATTTATTTTGAATGTACCATACCCAAAAGTAGTATTTTGATAACTTGAAAGTTTTAATTTTTGAAAGTGTAGAGATAATTGATATGTGATAGTCCATATCCATATGTGCATGCATATAAATTGAAGAAAAATGTATTTAAAAGCATACTATGTATTTTGTAACAATGATATAATTACATATACTATGTATATGTAATTATATCATTAAAGTCAGTTATAAATCCAGGGGAACTGAAGATCAACTCTATGTCAACAGTAACTTTTATAAAAATCGTTTGAAGTACAGGTAGTTAAATAGCAGCTATAAACACTCAGCATATAGGGAGGATGGTTTTTTCTGGTTGTTAAAGTACATATTGCATTAAATTCCAATTACAAGTATTACCAATCTTAATCTTTCTGTAGGGTTTTTTTTTTTACTACTTGATCCTACCCCAAAACACTTTTCTATTATCATTTCTCACATTTATTTAGTGTCAGGTGTGCCAAGATCTAGCAGCCCATCACTTCCTCTCTTTCTCTTCTGGCAACCCTTTAGGCTGGCAGAATATGAAGCAGTGAACATAAATTTTGTCATTGGAGGGAGAGCAGCCTTGGAGTGAGGTGAAAGGGTTGGAATTTCCCAACCAGAATGTTTTGTCATTGAGAGAACAGTGATTGGGAATGCTCATTAATCCAGATCACATAGGTAGTCTGGGGCTACTCATATTATTTAAAATGCCTCAATAGTTTTCTTCTTTATGTGTCTAGAAGGCCGCGGTGGCCTAGTGGTAAGGTCTCGGCTTTGGGGCCGGAGAGTTCCAGGTTCGAAACCCTATCCCACTGAATATCCATCGTGTATGGGGCCTGTTGCACTCTAAATCGTATGTTGTGTCCAAACATCCTCCTGTTGGTGTCGCTTGGAAGTTTAGAGAGGGGGCTGCAAGCTCAGGTGTCATCCTTGTCATCTGACTCTGGTTCAAAATTACGAGGTCTGTCCCAAAATAGCCCTCGTGTTGCTTCAAAATGGGACATTAATATAACTAAACTAAACTGAACTAAATCTTTATGTGTCTGAATTTTGTGTGTTGCATCTCAATAGAAATATCGTCATAATAAAATACATGAGACAAATACCTGGCTCTTTCTTTCCATTTTGCTATTCCTTACCCACATACCCCACTGAGATCTTGAAGAGATGTTTTTTCTTATTGAGTTAAAAGAACCTGACCCCAAGAGGGGGTGACATTTAGATTATCTAATAGTATTTTATACAATTAAAATACTATTTATAATAAATATATATCTTAATATTTTCAGGTTTGTCCAGGGAAAGTAGCTGACCGAGTTAATCTTGGGCTGATACCTTCTTCAGAGAGAGGATGGGAGACTGCCTGTAAGGCATTGAAATTGAGTGGTGGCATTTTACATGTGCATGGAAATGTGACATCTAATCTATATCCTGTGCAATATGCTGAAACAGGAAAGAAAAGTCTCCAGGGAAAAACAGAATGGAAAGTGTGGTCTGATTATGTCTGTGATAGACTTAAGAGCATTTTCAATCAACTATACTCAAGTGATTGGACAGTAAATGTGATGAATATAACTCGAATTAAGTCATATGCTCCTCACATAGATCATCTTGTAGCTGATATTCATTGTAAACTATCAGAAGACTTAAACAGTGTAACTATTTAAAAAAATTTATAAATTTTTTATCTTTATTTTATCTTATTTTTATTTCCTTATACAAATTTACAAAATAGTGAAATTTAATCATCACAAAAGCATCAATTTATTGGACATTATTATTTCAGAAAAAGAATCAGAACTTTTGAGAACAGTCTTTTTCTTTGAATAGTGTATCAGCAGAAAGCAGGAATTCTTAGACTGTGGTCACCACTCATATACCTTTTCAGTATATCCACCAGTGGCGGGCCCCGGCGCGCCCGCCCCCGGGGGCTGCCCCAGAGCTAGACCAGAATTATTTATTTTATTTAAAATCACTACAGCTCTTTTTTCTTAATCCCCCTTTTAAAAAAGTGACAACATTTCTTCCTGGCTTTTGACAGACTCAAAAATTTTCCCACTTTTGTAATCATTTCACTCTTATTTGTAGCGTTGGCGCATTCAAAAACATGTTTTTACTAGTTATTTCATTGTGTTATTTTATTAAATTATGGAAAGTATTGTAGCGTCCTTTAGGATTCATATTGTCAGGTGAGTCAAGTCTGTAAAGTTAAAGTGTTTTGGTTTACATAAGGTTTGACATTCGTCAAGACGAAACAAATTTTTTATGCCTCAGCCCCCCGACCCAAATCCTGGATTCGCCACTGATATCCACAAAGGTCTTGTATTCTCTATAAATTTTTTTCTTTTTATAAATTCCATCAGGATTTTTGTGATTAAACTGAAATCAGATTTATCCTTATTGATGACACTATGCATCAAATTTCTCCTTCACATACTTGCAAGTACTTACTGGCAGAATTTGATCATGCACCCCTAAAAAAATCTACTGTCCTGTGCTTTAAACAGGTACTAAAACCGTTTAGGAAACACAAAACAATTTTCTAATAACTTAATATTTCAAAACTTAGTTTTCTAAGTTTTGAATTATTATGTCTAGTATTTGAAATTATTTGCTTACAAAATTAATTTTATTCAGTTTCACAGATAAAAGGCTATCTCAGGCACTTGTAGAAATTTCAAAAGTTTCAATATTTAGAAGTAAAAGTATTGTGCATACTAGTGGCTAGTATGCAATATTATACAGGGTGTCCACACTTATCTTGGTCCAATAGCTAATTTCTAAATCGTTAGAGATAGAAATATTGTTCCGACCAGAAAAATGCTGTAAATGAAGGGAAGAATTATAATGTATGTTTTTTGAGTGAATAAATATATTCGTAAAAAAGTTACAAAATCTAACTTTTTATACAGTCCCCCGGCCCTATCAATCGTATTTAGTAAAATATTCTTGACACTCTAACATTTTAAACAAAAACAAAAATTCTCACACTTTTGCGACTAAAACTGACCGAGTTATGGAGCTTTGAATATGGCTGACTTGGACCACTTTACACAATTTCAATAGCCGTTTTGCAGACTAATCATGAATCAATGCGCAGCATTTGCTCTACGAGGCTGCTGATTGGTTAAAGATCATGAAATTCAAAGCTCCATAACTCGCTCAGTTTTAGTCACTAAATAGTAGGACTTTTTTTTGTTTAAAATGTTATATTGTCAAGAATATTTTACTAAATATGACTGATAGGACTGGGGAACCGTATAAAAAGTTTGAATTCATAATTTTTTCAGTAATAGATTTAGTGACTCAAAAAACATATATTATAATTCTTCCATTCATTTAAAGCATTTTTCCAATTGGAACTATATATCTATCTCTAACGGTTTAGAAATTAGCTATTGGATCACGATAAGTGTGGACACACCCTGTATATCCTTATAATATTGTATACTAGCTGACCAGCTGGTTTGCCAGGAATGTTAGTTGTGTTTAATTTCAATTAAATATCTTTTGTGTATTTTAATTTTCATGGTTTTTTCAGCAGTCTTCTAATTGTAATAGGCATTTGAAGAACTCCCGTGGGTAGGGCCGTACCGACGGGGTGGCGAGATTGGCCCACGCCAATGGCGCAGGTAGAACAGGGGCGCATAAATGACCATTTCAAAAACTTAGTTCAAAAGTTAGATTGGTACGATCTGCTGTGCAAACAAAAAAGAATTTGAGAATAAGTTTTCAGTGGCTCACTAAACATTACGGGAGTGGCTAGTTGTTTTGTCCAGTGGTCAAGTTGTCTGGTTGTGACCCCCTGACAGAGAAAGAGAGAAAGGACTTGCACCTTTTCTTGGAACAAAATAGCAAGTAGCTTTATGTTATAAACTGATGCGGCAATGAGCACTTCGAGTTTCTTGCTGCCGCAGGAAAAAAAAGCTCCCTCCAACAAGGCGGAAAGGGTCCTTCTTTGTTGACATGGGTGTTGTTCTTGCCGAGAGATGGCAAAACAACATGCTTTTTCTTCTTTTTTTGCATCTCATTTTACAGTCGTAAATTAGATGGACAAGGGAATTAGCCGCCTTAAGAATCTTCTTCGAACCTCTAAGACGCTGATAAGAAGGGAGGGAGGGCAAAAAATTCATGTAATTTGACTATTAAAAGCTCAAAGGAAAAGGGGAATCGCGCTTTTTCTTAGAGTTTTGTATTTCAGTGTGGGGAGGTCTTATTTTATCTTGTTTACTAAATTGTATTATGGATAAAGGGGCCTCGTCCTTATTGGATGAGTGGTCCTTTGGTGTTTCTTTAGTGGCAAATAATACGAAGGAAATGTTGTATTTCTGTTTTTGTTTCATCAAAGAATGGGCGCATAAAGAAATACTTGGGCATTTTCATTCTTTTCTAAGGAGATAAATTAGTTTTAAAGAGGCGAGCTCAAATTATTTATGTATTTTTAAATTGCTTTTGTTGTATTAAATACTAGCCGCCTTCTACTGCCAGCTGATTCGCCCATTTTATTAATTATATATTATTTATGCCAACCAATTTTTAAAACATCAACTTATTTAATTTTTCACATGCTAAGTTGAACTAAATTTTAAGGCAATACGTTTTGCATCTAATAAAATTAATGACTTTTATTTTTACATTCAATTGTTAAAAATGTCTGAGGCAGAAGGGCTCTTTAATATCATTAAATTCAATGAAAATTAATTTCTATTCTTTAATTTCGATTTCGATCGTGCATAATTCAAATTTAAATTACATTTATTACACTTTATTTATCTGACTATAACTTGAACGTTTTACCTAATTATTATAAATAAATAGATAGTATGTTTCCCTGGACCCGCCCTTGACTCAGGTCATGCTCAATTCCTAATGCAGCGAGGTTTGACAATCTTGTTTAAGATGTTATTGTTCGCAAAAATATCTTGATTATTTTTAGTTTGGTTCCCCGGATGCAACACTTATTGGAAGACTTGGTAAAATTCTTAGAGCAATGCTCAAGTTTGAAGAAAAATTCATTTTTGTTATCAATTTCAAAACTTCCAAAGGTGGTAAATCTTTTTCCAATAGAGAACTCACCACTAATATTTCATCACAAAATTCCTAGCTGTTTATATCCGATGTTTCTCCATCTGTTAAAATGGTTTCCAAATCTTTGTAATTGACCAAAATTATAGAAGAACTAACATCTTTTAGTTCATATATATGATATAAAAAAAACAAAAAACAGAAGTAACTGTTGTGATGTTGCAATTGAGAAAACCTTTGTTCTAAAGAATTGATAGCAGTATCAACCAGGTGGTAAAAAAATTTTATTTTGTATTTTTCCTGTGCATTGATTATGGACTCGTCCTGATTTTCACAGTCAAATTGTCTTTTTCTCCGACGAACTCGATGTCTAGGTATTGATTCAAAATTTTTATCTCCATCTATTTCGGATGCCATTTCGCCAGCAGCGACAAGGATGTCATTACAGTTATTGTCCGATCTCAAATTCCTGAAAAAAGAATGGAACTTTTCAAAAGTTTTATTGCCAATGCAATATCATCATTTTTCTCCTGCATGAGTTGACTAAAGGGATTCACATGATACCGTGTCACGACAGAACAAAGAAATTTGAATTGTTGTATTTGCGTAAGTAGCCCAGATGCTTCATCTCTTATTGAACAATCTATATCTGCGTTTTCGTAAATGCTAAACATCTATATCTGCGTTTTCGTAAATGCTAAACATCTATATCTGCGTTTTCGTAAATGCTAAACAATGCGTCATATATTTGACCGATTTGATGCTTCAGCGGCTTTTTAGCATCAATTCGACCTTCTCGCTTGGTGTCGCTGAAAGGTTTTAAGGTCAGTTGTTCAACGTGCTTAAAAAAATGACGTATCTGAAAGTTGAAGAAACCAGCGGGAGTGGCCTCCCCGAAACTTTCTCGCATACGACTAACACGGATGGGGGAAAAAAATACACCTCGGGCCAGACAACTTGCGGTATTCCCTAAGGTGGGGAAAACGCTCGCTCCTGTGTTCGCGCCTCTTTTCTTGCGTCATAGAATGGAGGAAAAACCGAATATGCAATTTCAACTCCTTTTTTCAACTGATTTAAACGAAAATTGGAGACAAATCTACAGAGAAATATGCGATTATACAGACCGACAGACAGTCAACTGTTTGACGGATTTAGTCCAAAATTTGATACGGACCTACATTCATGATAATAAAACTGTGTACCAAATTTTATCCATCTAGCTATTCAAGTTTTTGAGTTATAGTGTTCACATGAGCGCTGACAGACAGACTTCCAGCAGACGGATTTTGTCCAAAATTGGATAGAAACCTACAAATTATGTGTCAAGATCACATACCAAATTTTATCCCCGTAGCTCTAATAGATTCCGAGTTATCGTGTTCACAGACAGACATAATTCCAAAATTGTGTTTTTCGGACTAGGGGAGGTCTAAAGCGTGGAGATTCGTCAAAATCTCGAGTTCGAATTTTTTGACGATTACAATAATTTCTCTTTGTATACTTCGTATACGAGAAAGTAAAAACACTTGTCTAATTATCGCACAGATATGAAATTGGCCTCGTTTTGGAGACTATTAAATAACGTTTCAGTTGGTATAAAAAAATTTTCTGTACCTGTTCAACTTCTGGACTTTCAACAATTTTAGTACGGAACTTCAATTTAAAAGGTGAAAAAAATCGGTAAAACATTGAATATCGAAAAATCTACACCGAACATCGAAAAAGTCACTTCGAGGTGTTTCGGCTCCTGTCCTTGGCCACTGAATTTCGTACCTGTAGGTGCAGCGGTGTCTGCGCTGTACCCCACACGCAGACAGACAGATACACAGACATTGCCTTTTATATTGTTGCAAATATGGAAAGTCGCTTCCCAGAAATGTGAGTCTTATGGTTGGGAAGAGAGTTTTACAGCGGTAAGTATGGGATACCGGTAGTAGCCGGGTCCGAACCCCTGACCTTGGCGACGAAATATGGGATCTCAAAGGTGCTGGAATTTTCTCGATATCTCTATTAGGAGAGGAGATACTCTTGAATGTACTAGATGATTCCATGTGGCATCACGGCCCACTGGGGAGACTATATAAGGAGTGTGCTTGAATCACGGAGTGAGTGAATGTTGATCGCCTTTGACGTGTTGATCGACTGGGATCGCCTTGGAATGCTAACGTCTGTGCGAGCTAATAAGCTTTAGACGCCGAGCGGCATTGAGTAGTAATGTGTTGATCCACTGGAACGACTTTGGAGTTTCGTCTGCAGTGCGAGCTAGGAAGCCGGTGAGCTGAGCGCTATTGAAAGTGCTGTTATTGTCGTTATTAGTGATTTGCTGACTGTCTGTGTTGCTAAATATCAAAATGCTGCACTGTTATTACTTGTGAATTGTTGTTTGTTTCGTTGCTAATCTGTGCAAGATCTAATGTTTCCTGTTACATGTGCTACGTGTTTTCCTGCACATTTGTCAATAAACCTTCATTCTCCATTATCCTGCGTGTTGGACTGTTTACACCATACACTCACAAAACGATTTTTGTAACAATATATATAGATTACTGCAGTAGTGCCTTGAAAGTTTTGTGGTCATTAGCACATAAAATTAGATTGTTTTTTAGAATTTTTTCAGAAAATTTTCTAATTTATTCAGAAACTCCGTTGTGATTTTTTTCTCAGTTTGTTTTGGCAATTTTGCGCCCTCGATTTTTTTTTACTCCTGGCTGGGGCTCTCACTAACGGAGTGTTCGTCCGGCTCTGTTTGTTATGAAAGTTTTCCGACAACTACAAGTTATGAGCTGAAAACTGACTTTCAGCCCCTAATTTCGACCGACTTTTAACCCTTTATAAGGCCATTTTTTTAGTAGTGGAATAATAAAATAACTTTAGAATTGAGATTAATTTAATAAAAGAAATTCATTTAGCTTATTGGAAGACATTATTTTTTGTTAATTAATTTTATTAATTAATAATTAATTACCAAGTCAAGACACTTCATTAGGGTTTGAGATAAGAAATTTGAACATCCAAGTTTTTGTTTCATCGAAAAATTTGGCGAGAACTTACGCCAACTTTAAAAAATGTAATTAAAAATAAGTGGCGTGCTGAGGGTAAGTGGCGCCCGGGCCATAATATGATTTTTCGAACCCTCCCCGTCATCACCAGTGACTTAGTTCGTGTAAACTGCGGTCAAGGCAAGGTATTTTTTCGCCCCTCATAGTATTTGACTTTAAAAAATGACAAACGTGTTAAAGTTTTGTCACCATGGCCAGTGGCGTAGCATGAGTAGATTGCGACAAGATAATAATATTTTTTATCCCGGTCGTCATCACCATCTTAACAAGCGTAAATAGCGCAAGTGTTATAGGTTTAATTTTTTAAGTCCCCTCATCATGTTTTGCTTTGAAAAATGACATAAAAGCAGTGTGACGGATGGCAAATGTCTTGCACACCAGGGCGCAACGGTCACTTTCAGGCACCTGCAGCTGGTCCAGCTTCACCCCTCAATTGACGAGCTATTGCCATCGATTACAAGACTAGTGTTTTCGGTGCTGTGCTTTATAGATGTCTTCTTCCCTGCCTCTTGCACGGAATGTTGCAACATTCCTGAACAAGTGTTATTTGCCTAGACAAGT
This sequence comes from Araneus ventricosus, assembly GCA_013235015.1. NCBI lineage: Eukaryota > Metazoa > Arthropoda > Arachnida > Araneae > Araneidae > Araneus > Araneus ventricosus. The sequence goes on from BGPR01014668.1 coordinate 29,304, forward strand.
GTGTACTGTGCTGTCTGATTGTCTCCGAGGTCCGAACCGGACATTTTCAGCGAAACTCGCTGTGTCAGTGAATGTGACGCCCCGCCTTGGGTTTTTCTCTAATATTTGATCATATAATCAAGATAAGTTGTATTGTAATTTTATTCATATTATCCCAGATGTACCTATGTCTGAAAAAATCTTAATTAGTTATTTAACTTAGCTGTGAATGTCTACCAAATCTTAGTGGCAAGACGTTACAGCAATAATGTTTTGAATACTTGGCGGCCCCTAAAACTGGCGCCAAGGCCATCCATACCCCCCTTGCCACCGGTTCGTTACGCCACTGTGAATTTGATGGGAAGTAATTAACCTATATATGATTTTTTTTTTATTTTCCACGCCGAACCAACTTACCCAAAAGGTGTAAAGCTTGACACGAGTCGGCGTGATGCGTGACCTGGTTAGAAAGCCCTCTTCAGTTACAATCTCTTCACTCTCTTTCATCTTCATGTCTCCAATTCTTTACGAACGAAAGACATCTAGGTGGTGCCTGCGGCTCGCCAGAGCCGCTACCCACAGTCGACTGTACTTGGAGCACGAGATATGGTAAATTGTACAGGAGTGGGATGTTTTCAGAGTTCTTGGCCTGGTCAGTGGAGGAGGTGGTGGGGAGACCAATCAGGAGCCTGAAAGCAGGAGAGGTGGAGAGGCGAGGGTAGATGTCGAGAGCCAAGCTCTAATTCTTTAAAAATTCTTTATGAAATTATAGGAGAACCAGGCCGTACTAAGTCCTCTAAGGGCCTTTAATCAATGCAGGTTTCGGAGTCCCCGTTTTCCCCACTCCAATTTCCAAAACCAGATAAACTTGCATTTATTTTAATTTAATCTCGATACAAGCAGTTCTAACAAATTGAAATAGCAAGGCATTTAGCTTCAGATCACTTTAAAGAGAGTTGGTCCCAATATGCCGCGTTTATACAAAATCTTTAAAAAAAAATACATTTAAAAAAATGCAATTTTTTTTACACAATCTAAATATTATTTAATTATAGGATTAGGCCGCGGTGATCTAAAGTAAGATGTCGGCCTTGGAGCTGAAGGATTTCAGGCTCGAAACCCGATTCTACTGAAGATCTGTCGTGCATTGGGCCTGTTGCACGATAAATTGTACGTAGGGGTCAGATGTCCTCCCGCTGGTGAGGTGCAAAAATGCCCACTCAGGCCCGGCCTACCCAAGAAGGGTGTAAGGCCGGGAGAGGACCAGCGGAGAGAGAGCCGCCCCAACAGCACGTGGAGGACGGGATTTATTAGGTGCAATAAAATGATACAGGCATTGCCCGAACAGGGGCAGGCAAGCTGACGGCGATTTAGCGACATTTGGTAGGTGGAGGGGGCGTCAAAACCTATTCGACGTGTCAGTGGCGTTGTGAGGAGGACAAGATGCAAGAGGTGTTGATGCACCGGTCTTAGGGGGCGCCGTGATGGCATATTTTTATTGTGTTGCGTCGAGCTCAAGTAGGCCCCAAAATGAAGTTTCTTTTATTTTTTAAATATCGCGAAAACTTAAATTATTCTAGAAACTCCCAAAATTCATTTCCATTTAACAAAATGTAAAAACCAAGTTCAAATAAACTAGTGTTTAATCAATTCCAGATGGATAACCACTTAGTCCATCAAAACTTCTTGGTTTAAGGAAGCCCATTCGTTATTAGGAAAAGTCTTCTCACGAAGCTGCCATTTCATTGATTAGACTGAATTGCGAGTTTTCATTTTGAAAGATCATCAAATTATTCAGTTATCATTGGTACTAATAAATCACTTAAGTTAGCAAAATTTTTTCCTTTCTAGAGAGAAAATTACATTCAGTTAGCCATTTCGAATAATTGCCATGGTGGAAACGAGAAACCAGCGACTCCTGATATCTATTCATTTCCTCTCAAGCTTTTGTTAAATTCCTATTAAGGGTCATTTGAGAGCGGTCATCTTCGTGGTCCCCTACCGTGTTTTATCTTAATCTGGTCATTATGAAAAATCAACAAAAAAATTATTAAGATTTTAGTTAGTGTATCCCTCAGTACAGTAGCAGATCTAAGGATTCTAAGGTCTGCAGGAAGTCTGAGGTCATAAAAATTTTGTATTTTCGTGATGAAGGTAAAATCTGAAGGCTAAAGTAAACCAAAACTCTTTAACTTTACAGACTTTACTCACCTGACAATAAGAATCATAAAAAACAATACAATACTTTCGATAATTTAATAAAAATTACAATGAAATAACTAGCCAAAAAATGTCTTCGACCATGCTAAAGCTACAAGTACAAGTGGAATGACTACAAAAGTAGGAAAATTTTCGAGCCAGTCAAGCCAGAAAGTAATGTTGAAACGATTTTATTATTTTTTTAAAAGAGATAAATTAAGAAAAAACAGGTTGTAATGATGTTAAATAAAATCAAGAATTCTGGCTTGGCTTTGGAGGGGGCTGTAGCCCGATAGCCCCCCCCCTGGATTCGCCACTGCCTCAGTAGATGGAGATAGGTGCGCACACCTATATACAAAGTTGACTTTTGTAACGGCGTTCTTTCTTTTCTTCCATTCCACATCTTAAGTAAGAGGTAAGAGATTTTAAGTTCTTCTTTTCAGACTTCGTTTAAAAGACTGTTTTGAGTTTCTTCTTTGTGGATAAACGTTTCCCTTTCCATTTTATTCCGGAGTGGGTTCAGGCCTTAGAGGAAAATTCTTATTAAATTTAGACCTTAGAGTGTTTTTCCTTTACAGAAAGCCTATTCTGATTTTGAATCTGCATGGATGAATGGCCTCTGATGACGTCATCCACCAGATTCTTATTCCTCATCGTTGTTTGTTATTATTTTTGTATTTTTAACTCTTTCACAATTAAAACTTCCCTTAATTCGTATTTATATCTTTGCCATTAAGGTACGGTGTTTGTTACCGTGAGAAAGTTTACTGCTGTTTGAGGAGCGCAGGTATTCAAAGCTACGCGAGGCTCGAACTGCAGTACTGCAAAGAAATAAGCCTCCTTAAATTTTTGGTTTCTGTTAGGGGAAAATATCCAGTTCTGTGAAAGTGAATTTTCCCCTTCGCAACTCTGCCTAAATGGCTCATTTTGAAAAGTTTTTTTTTAACATTTTAATGTTGAATAATATTTTAATGTTGAATAATATTTTATAGTAAATATTTCATTGAAAGCCATGCCAATTTCATGAGCTCATTAAACTCCAAACAGGAAACAAAATCGTGTAAATTTCATAAAAATTCGAAACATTTTCAAAAATTAGCGCTACATTAATCGCTTTATTATATGGAATGCAGTATTCTAATCTGTCTGTTTTTATTTAATTTGACAATGTTTCTGAAATGTCAAAAAATTAGTTTCTTTAAATTCATATTCAATAGAAAGAGCAAAGGTTTTAATTAGTGTTCCATTCCCATTTGTTAATTTTGCAATGATTGTGACACTCAATTACAATATATTTAATAATATAATTATTATAAAATATACACAGTCCAGTCACATTAATGTGACCACCTGTCAAAAGCCAGAATAACCACCTTTGGCAGAGCGGACCGCTGCGAGACGTGCAGGAAGAGAGTCAATTAGGTTTCTGAAGGTGTTCACTGGGATGTTGAGCCATGCCGACTCCAGTGCCGTGGCCAGCCGCGCTAGATTACGCGGTTGAGGATCCATGGCGCGAACAACCCGATCGAGGTGGTCCCACAGATTCTCGATTGGGTTTAAATCCGTTGAGTTTGCTGGCCAGGGGAGTACGGTAAACTCATCCTGGTGCTCTTCGAACCACGCACATACACTGCGAGCTGTATGACACCTTGCATTGTCCTGCTGGTAGATGCCATCATTCTGAGGGAAAATAACCAGGCGTCTGCTGCGGAGGCCCATGCGCAGCAACGTTCGCTGAACCGTTGTTGAGGATACACTCTTGGTAGCCCCTTGGTTCATCTGGGCGGTCAGTTACTCAACAGTTGCACGTCTATTCGCCCGAAAGCATCTCCGTAGCCTTCGTTCGCCTCTGTCATCTATAGCCCGAGGTGCACCACATGTGCCACGCCGTTGATTTTGGATAGTGCCATATTGCCATGCACTGTATACTTTTACCACGGCGGCACGCGAACAGTTCACAAAATTCGCCGTTTCCGAAATGCTTCCACCCTTGGCCCGAAAGCCAATAATCATGCTCTTTTGGACGTCGGATAAATCGCTACGTTTCTGCATTACGCCAACGATTGAAATGCTTTCCGATGCCCTAGGACATCCTTTATATAAACTCCACTGCACTGTGCTGCCACCAAATTCTGTGATTGGTTATTTCACGTTGACGTCGAAAGTAGGTGGTGGCAGGGCCGTACCGAGGTGATCCTGTGCCCTTGGCGGAACTGGCAAAGCTGCGGCCCCCCCGTACGCGACATATTTTCATTAATTTCCCATCCCTTCTGTAAAGCTCCTACCCGGAAAAAACTACATTCCTACCAATATTTTTATACAGAAATTTAGAATATTTTATGATTTATTAACTAGGTTTGATAAAAATTACGTATTCTTAAAAAATACTTTAATGAACTATATTTATGAAACATACTGTACACAACAAAATAAATGTATCATCAAATGAATTACAAATTGCACACCCTTATATATAAAAGGCAAATACCATGACTCACTCATCACGGAATCTCCCAAACCACTGGGACTTGAAATTTGGCAGGCCGTTGCTTCTTGGGTAGTAGGTGCTCACTAAGAAAGGATTTTTCGAAATTTTAATTAGAATTTAAATTATTTAAAAATTACTTTAAATTTTAACGTTTTTCCGGAATAACTTCGGATCCTATTATCGCAAAAATTCAAACTCAAACCATCTCATTATTTCAGTAAATCTTTTATTCACGCGCTTTTCCAATTGTTACAGTTGAAATAGTATAAATTGTTTTCTTGGGAAATTAACTCCAAAGCAGAATTTTTACTTTAGTATTCATTGCATTGTTGAAATATTTTATCGCACCTGCTTCAAAGTAATATTTTTATAAAGCGTGGCAACAGATATTTGATTTCAGGTTTGTTTGTTTTTATTATGTGTGATTTTCATCCATTCCACAAGCATTTAATGCCATGCTTTCCTGCCATTTTAAAATTATGAGGCGTGAAAACGCTTTCAAATTATTGTACATTGCATTATAGGTAATTTTTTATTTAAATGTTGGTTAGGCTTAAGAATACAGTACTGCCGTCAAACTTGATTTCCTTAAGTGATAACTCATCAAATTTGATATTAGATTTAGCGCAATTCAGAACTTATGGTAGGAAAGAGGAAATAGTTGTGAAGTTGGTGACGGGACATTATCGTCTCTATATATTTGGCAAATATCTTGACTCACGCAGTCATTACGAAATCTCCCAAACCATGAGGCCTTGAAATTTGGCAGGTGGTTGCTTTTTGGTTAGTATGTGCTCACTAAGAAAGGATTCTGTGAAATTTTTATTAGAATTTTAATTAATTAAAAATTACCTTAAATTTTAACGTTTTACCGCAATAACTTCGGAGCATAAACAAAAATCATTTTGACATCATCTTAAAGTTAACGGCGTAGCTCACGGTTCCTCAGGGTAACGGTTCTATTTATAGCATTGGAGGAGGATGGGACGGTTGGTGACGGGTTACGATCAAGGCAGAAATGCTACCCAGTCATAGTTCACACCAGTGGCGGCGAGTTCAGGTCAGTCGCCCCCTACTTATTTAGGGAAAGATGGAATTTTTATTTGATTTTAGCTGCCTTAAACTAGGAATTACAGAAAAGCAATAGTATTCTGGAAAACTAAATTTGTTAATTTTATTGTCTACCCCCTATACTCCCGGATGTTTTAGGTGTCTATCAATTTTTTACCGCCTCATTTTTTCAACCCAATCTGGCATACACTGGTTCACACGGGGAGCACAGCATGTTCGGCTTTCGCTGCCATATTCAGCGTTAATCATTCTACCGATGAGTGATAGATGAATTGAGTGAGAGTTATTTGAAATGTAGTTTTTAGGTTTCGTGATGCATCATAGAGAATTTTATCGCTGGCATTTTAAAATTTACGTCTTTATATATGTTACTGTGTGCCAAAAACAATAAAATATTATCTTTTTTGTTCATCTTTCCCGAGTTATCGCTGGTGCAGCCGCAATGGGACTGCTATAATTAATATCAAATTCAAAAATAAAAACTAATAAACAGGCGATCCAGCTGGTCGCCGAAGGCGGCTAGTATTTTCTAAAAGACAGAAAATGAAAAAAAATCTATTTCTTATTGCTTATGGCAGCTATTGAACATTGGCTTTTGTGTGATGCATAATAAAGAAGAGAATTTATTTGCTTCGCCCTATGTATAGTTAAGCTTGCCAGATTTCTGAAATGTTCAACCGGGACACCGGAATGCCCCCCAGCGCCGCGGGTATTCAAGGGTACACACCCTTGGCGGGTTTTTAGAGTGTTTTAGAGGGTAGTTTATTCTCAATGAGATATCAATAAATGGTTACTGATTAGGAACCTAAACCAGGGGTAATAATAAATGACACAAGCATAAAAATTTAAACATTTTATATCTTACATGTTAATATTTATAAGTTACTTAAGTAAGAAGAAACACTTTGGATGAGGAATAAAAATTTGAACAATATTTACATGTACTTTTCATTGGCTGGGACTTTTTTTAGAAAGTCTTTTTTGTTTTTAATCGTCTTGTAAAAATCTTCACAAGCTATTCCGATATTAATTTTACATGTCATCAAGCCTTTAACTGTAAATTCCTTCATCAAACCCCTCTCTTCAGTCCATGCGTTGTTCATCAAAGAAAATACTCTCTCAACTGGTGCTGATGTCCCAGGTAAGCAGAAGGCATGGTCACGATTGGCGAGACAAGACGATACGATGACAATTTTATTTATTAGCAGACCATCACTCTTCTATAGTTTTCACTTTTCATACAGTACAGTGAAATAAATGATAAAGTAATTATCCTAAATAATCCTTCACAGTTAATTATTTTTAGACTTTTTTGGTCATCTATAATCAAATTTAATTTTTACCGGGACGTGAAGTAAACCGGCCGGGACACCGGGATTTTGTCTGAAAACCGGGACGTCTGGCAAGCTTATGTATAGTGTATAGTACATAAATTACTAATTAGAAATAAAAGAAATTAGAGATGAAATTAAGAGTTGAGTATATATGAGCTGAATTCAAATTTTATTAATATCAAATGACTTTTTCTAGATCAGAGGTTCCCAACCTGTGGTACGCGTACCCCTGGGGGTACGCGGGGGACATGTTAGGGGTACTCAAAAGTGTTTTTGGTAATGGTGGAAAACACAAAAGATGAGAATATTCTAGAATTTCGTGTCATCAGGTTTGAAAAAAGAAAATCTTACGAGTTCGAAAGCCTATTTTCGGAATAAGAAAAAGGAGAAAGTAGATTAATATCTAGTAATTGTTAGTTTTCGTCATGACTTTATCGGGCACTGCTGTCCCTGCATAATAGCCCCATTACGAGCGGTTCGTGTGACGCCCCCCCCCCCCCCCATTTTCCCGGGATACGACCCGTCAACCGAGATGGGCCCTAAGAGCCACACCACCATTATTGTAGCCACCAAGGGAGCGAGAACCTGCTTACTTATCCGGCAGCTTCTCTTCCGAGAACTTCGCCATGCTGAGATCATGTCATTAAATAACGAAATTAGCTTGTAATTTTAAAATTCATAAGTATTGTGGCAAACATACATTTTTTAAATTTCTTTAAATTAAAGAAAAAAATTGAGCAGTTATTAAATTTATATCATTAAAAAGATATTTTTTTTAAATTTTAAAATGCCGTAAAAAATCATTTTTTTGAGTTGATAGTTTTGAAAAGTACGGCTAAAAGACAGCAAAATCTTGCCTACTTTTTCATTAACAGAAATTTTAATTATCTTTTGAGCTCTGAAAAGTTGATAGTGATTCTACTCTTGTTTTGAAGAGCATATGTGCCAAATTTCATCAATATCAAAAGTGACGACTTTTTTTAAAAAAACAACTAACATTCATCTTTGTATGCATTATTGGGAAGTAAAATTTTATGGTTAAATCAAATACAATTATCAAGACAAGTAAAATGAAGGAGATCATGAATTTGGTGTAGAATAGTTATATTAGATTTTTTATGAAATAAACTCTTTAACACGAAATACTATAATGTTAATTATATATTTTTTTGTAATCATGCTTTTTTATGCATATTTTTACTACTAATAAAAGCGCATGTATGCATAGGTGACTATCTGTTGGCATTCTAGAAGAGAGACAATTGAGCGTAGAGTTGCCAAATTAGGTATAAAACTACTATTAAGGTGGCAAGGTACACCTCAGTGAGATTTTTAAAACTTTAATTAATTAAAACTTTAAAAAGATTTTTTTTTTGGGGGGGGGGGTGGTAACAGTCTAATTGTAGTGTAATTGTTTTTCTTAATTTTGACAATTTTTTAAAAAATATTTTTATGTATAATTTACAACAATGCTGGATTGAAAGTCAAACCAATTTCACCGATTCATCAAATCTTTAATTTAATATTTCTCTTAATGTTTAATTTAATGTTTCTCTTATGTTGGGAAACGTGATATAAAAATTTATTTTGATTATTACAGTATTAAACCTTCTCTTGTTGTAGTGAAATGCTGCCAATTTCGTTGCTTTTCCAGTTTTTTTAGTCTAATTTTTTGTTAATCCTTTGCTACTTGAAATAAATTTACTTTTTAGCTATGATCTAAAATTCATTTTTTTACTTAGGACAGATAATCTTCAATGGAAACCATTCTATCTCTTTATTTGTAATAATTAGGTAAAACATTCAGGTTATAGTCAGATGAATAAAGTGTAATAAGTGTAATTCAAATCTGAATTATGCATGATCGAAATAAAAATTAATTTTCTTTGAATTTAATGATATTAAAGAGCCATTAGAGATATTTAACAATTGAATGTAAAAAATCAAAGTCATTAATTTTATTAGATGCAAAACATATTGCTTTAAAATTTAGGTCAAGTTAGCTTGCGAAAATTAAAAATAAATATAATTGCAAATATATATGAACATTAAAATTAAACACACAATAGATGTATCAACTGAAAAACTTCATTATAAACAACATTCTTTGTGAAATATATGTTGTCGTTTCACAACACTCCTTGTTGTGTGGATTTGTTACTTTTTAAAAATAGATTTACTACATTATTTTGATAGATTTACTTTTTAGCTATGATCTAAAATTCATTTTTTCACTTACGGTAGATAATCTTCAATGGAAAACATACTATCTATTTATTTATAATAA
>BGPR01014669.1:0-38655 GCA_013235015.1 Araneus ventricosus
ATTACGTATTGCTGTATAAATATGTTTAATATGCTTTAAACAGTCAGCCACTGAGAAATTTCTCAATTTCAAATTTTCTTAATGTGACCAAACCTGGATTTTCTACCATGTAAATTTTACAGTATGAACATGTTATTTTTGCTCAAAAAAAATGCAGTAATTTTTAAATGTATTCTATGCCAAAATCGACTGTTGTGAAATGTATTGAATAAGAGAACGATTTCGAATCTGTAGTCTTGTTAAGGCTATATTGCATTTTAAGTTCTTGTTTTTATTATATTTTTTTAAATGTGAATAATTTTAGAATTTTCCAAATAAATTAAACTTATTCATTCTCATTTCATTTTTAAATACAGAAGTTTTTCTAATAAACATATTATAAAACTATTTTTGTATTAAGGATATAAAAATATTTTGATCTGTTTTGAATTACACATCTTAACATAAGAAAGTTACTTGTAAGACTTTCATAAATTCTAATTACTAATTATTCATTAGAAAACTCTCTCGGCTGACAATATTTCTTTTTAACTAATATTTATGCATGACAATGAGGTGGTACCTTTTATAAAATAAATTAGTTTATTTCTATAAATGGATATGTACTAGAAATTTGCTTGTTTCTTTCTGGAACTCAGTCATTGTTGAAGCTGGACTGTCTACAGAATGATTAAATCTTAGATTCCATCCATGGATAATCTTCTTCAACAAAATATATTATGAATTTACAATTAAAAAATTTGATAAGATGATAGATGATTAACCACTTATCCTCCATGATTATATAAACTCTTAGTTTAAGACTGATTAAGGATTGTTGACATAGAATAGATTTCATTGCATGATGCTATTCAACAAATGAAATATGGATAACTTTACACACTAGCGATCCTGAATATCATTCAACAAAAAATGTTTGATCTTTATATTTGAGTTTATTCTGTTTCTTGGAAAAAGTTTATCTCTTGAATGTATAAATTGTAAAAAAGTTACGATACATAAAAGCTAATAAATTAGATACGAATACATTTTTTCATATATTTTTAAAGAATATGATATTGCTTGAAATGGCCAAGATTTATTTGTTACAATATTTCATCAATTTACATGGATGTTTTTTGTCTGATTTTAAATTATTTACGTTACTTATTTTCATTGTTTTAATTAAAGCATAGTATCTATAGTATTTCCAATTCTTTAGATTTTAGTTTTAGATTTGGCTGTATTAGTTTAAATTATGAATTTTAGTATGAAGATTATCTTCATAAGATGTCTTGTTTACTTAGTTTATGTAAGATCATATATAACAATTTATATTTATATTATATATATATATATATATATTCTAATCAGAACAAAAGAGGGCATGATGTTTTTTTAATTCTTCTTTTGTTAAATGATGATTAAACTCCTAAATGATGAACAATAATCTGAAATGCAATGCTAAAGTGAAAAAGCTGAAGAATGTGTTTTGCTTAGTCATATTCTTGATGATTTTTAAGATAAGCTTGAAAATGTTATTCCTAAAAGTGGAAAATTTGTTTATACTGTTTAATCAAAATGTATAATTTTAGAATAAAATTTTACTATGCTTGACAGATTGAGCATAGTGTGTCGGGAGCATAAAATCCTGGTCTAGTAGACACCCTGTGTTGTACGGTCATTCAATTATACTAGCTTTGGTTTTATTTATTACACTTCTTATATTGAATGTTTTTTAAACTATACACAACAACACTGGTTTCTAGTCACGTTTGTTAGAGATGTTGCTAGCTGTTGCAATGTTTTTGTAATTTAATTAAGTTGAGTTAAAAAAAAAAAATGTTACATTATTTTGAGTATTAAAACATTTATTATAACAACTTAGCAAGACAATTTGTTGTTAGTGTTGGAAAAACTAGAAAACAAACTTCAAAATTGAATTTTATAGATATGGAAATTGCAGCTTTAATTTTAGATCTGAGAATAATAATGAATGTTAGCAAAAATAGTGTATTGGTGGTTTAATAAATTTAAAACAAATAGTATAATATTAACATAGTATTTAAAAAAATGAATTTCCTGAAGAGTTAAAAAAAATCACAAATAAATTTTCTTATGAATTGTCAATGTATCGATTTTTTGTATCTTGGAAGAGAATTATTTGAAATTTATTGTTGATTTTAAAATATTCTGAAAGAGATACAGTATTTACTTAAGCCACAAAAATTAATTTCCTGCAGAGTTAAAAAAAATCGCATAAATGAATTTTCTTATGGAATTACATTCTATCTTGAATAAGAATGAATGTTTATTTCTTAAAAAATAACTTATTTTTTGAAGTGTTAATATATTCTGAAAGATATAGAATATTAACTTTTATCAAGCAAAAATTAATCTCCTGCAGTTTTTTCCAAAAAATGTATGATCTATATATAAAAATTATGATAAAGAATAAATGAAGTTTATTATGTAATTTGCGAAAAATAGTTTATACTTCTTAAATTATACATCCATATGTTTAAATTATTTTGTACTCTACAAAGAGATATATATTTTTAAATATATATATTTATAATTTCTGTATTAAAGAATGGATGAGTTTAGTGAGAAAAACATTATTTTTTTTTTTAAAATTTCATGAGTTAGACAGTCAATTAACAGTGTCAAAGAAATTATATACAGTGATACCTCAGTCGATACCAGTTTAATTGTTCCGATAACCTTGATCGTATGTCATGTTGCTCGCATCTCAAGCAATTTCCCCATTGAAATTATGTTAATCCGTTTCCAGCCCCAAAATGCTACCCTAATTGTTTTTTTTTGTTACGTGTTTTTGAATAAGAAAATGTATTTTATAAATGACAAATATTGTATAAAAAACATAATAAAAGAGAATGTAAAATAAAAAAAACTGGTTTTATAAAGTGTATATATATATGTATTTGTATTCTGGCTCCATAAATGTAAACACACAATGCTTAAATGCTACTGTATGCTTTAGATTTGTTCACTGCTTTTCTCTTCACTGGTTGTTCTTTGCCTTTTCATGGGATTCAAAAAAAAAAAATGTCAAGGAGGTTTGTTTTCCTCCCTTTTGCAGAATGCTGCGGAAATGAGCAGAGTTCAAAGATGCTCCGATGCACTGGCCAGCTTGCAACTTTTTTCGGGGTGTTGCTTTCCCACTGAACTGTGAAACTCTCCCACATTCCCAAGATCTCTTTTATCCCTCACTTGTAGAGATAGTATCCCCCACCTCTGGCTTCCTTCCTCAAAACCAATTCTTGCAAACTCCCGAATGCTGCTGCGACTGTCAACTTCTAATTCCTCGGTCGTCAGTTCCTGGAGTGCTCCTCGACGAGCTCATTCACGTCTCTCTCATCCATCACCAGGCCCATGGATTTTCCCAGAACACAATCTCCTCCTCCACTGGCACTTCGGGTTCGAATCCTTCGAAGGTCCTCAGGTACAGACTCAGGCCACAGCTTCTTCCATGCAGAGGTCAAGGTCCTCGTATGTAATACTCAGCCAGGCTGATCAATCATTCCAAGAGACATACCACGATGTTAAATGTGGTCCTTCCAGTACTCTCTAAGGGTGAGGTTTGTGTTCTCTTCACCTCCCAAAAGCACGCCGGAACAGGTGCTCAGGTGTACAGCTTTTAAAGATTAGAAATCACCTGCTGATCCATGGCAGCTGTAGGATAGAGATGAGTGTTAGGTGGTAGATAGAGAACCTTATAAACTTGAACTCTTCGAGATGTCATCTTCGAGGTTCGGTGGGTGAGCAGGACGCATTGTCCAAGAACGAGAAGGGCTTGCAATGGGTAGGTTGTTTTCCTGTAGATATTTCTTAACAGAAGGGACAAAAACCAGGTTTACCCACTGCACAAAGAACTGCCATAGTGACCCATGCCTTCAGGTTCTCCCACATAACTTGTAGATTTTTCTTTTTAAAATTATGTGACTTAAAAGACTCTGGGGTTTTCCGAATGATATGCAAGCAGAGGCTTTATCTTGCAATCATACTTGCATTGGCCACAGTGCCAGAGTTAGTCTATCCTTCATGGGTTTGTGGTTCCTGGCATTATCTTCTCTTCGCGTTAGTAAGTCCCTATCGGCATCTTCTTCCAGAAAAGCCCTGTTTCGTCACAGTTGAAGACTTGCTGGGAATGTATCCATTAGGTTCCCATCAGTTCGGAAAAAGTTTTGGAATAATCCCTCACTGCCTTCTCACATCCGAACTTGCTGCCTCACCATATGTACTGACAACAAGGGAGATAATGCCTCCTTTTTTCTAAAGTTGTCAAACCAGCCTCGACTGGCTTTAAACGAGTCTTCCGATTCCTCGTCCGTGGAAGTGCGCGGGGTCTGATTCAGCAACTCACCGTAAATCGCTCGTGCCTTCTCGTATATTATGCCCTGTGTTAAGGTATCGCCTTTAAGCTACCCGCAAATTCACAAACCATCCAGTTTCTCCATCTTTTCATGGAGAGCTCCGGACTTAGAAATTATTGTAACGCTTAGCTGGAGTTATACCCTTTATCAACTCCTTCTGTTTAAGCACAGTGCATAATGTTGAAGCTACTGCCTGCCTCTGCCTCAGCGAAGTCAGCTACCACACACCTTGCTCATTTTTTTTCTATGATTTCACGCTTTAATTCAATAGACATAATCTTTCTGAGCACTGACCTTTCCACCTACTTTCTTCGGACCCATGTTATAGAAAGAAATGTGATAAAGTAGTATATAAATGCACAAAGCCCTAAACTAGCAAAGATGCTTCGACATGCGGTAAAACAAGCACACTGGGGAATACGATTGGGATAATGCAGGCGTAGGCGCAGTAAAACGCGGTGGGCCGTGTGCAGCGTCGCAGCTGGCCGTTCTCGTATCTCAAATGTCGCTCGTATTTCAAAACAAAACTTCATGCTCTGACACGCTCGTATCTCAAATAACTCGTAGCATGTCAGGTCGATAAAGAAGAATAGTAAAGTTTAATAATTTGAAAAATATTTCTTATATTCTTAAATTATACATCTATATGTCATTAATATTTGTAATCTACAAGAGATGAATAAATATTTTAAAGAATATATTTATAATTTCTGTATTAAGAATAGGTGAGTTTAGTGAGAAAACATTATTTTAAATTTCATGATTTAGACAGTCCAAATTAACGAGCTCAAAAGAAATTATATATTCTAATTTAATAATCATCGAAAAGCAGGCCTAAAAGTACAATAAAATACTTTATATGCTTACATCTTTGTCATGACGATAAGGATTGTTTCTATTTCCATTCGCGTCGCAGTGACGTAACGCTGACGTATTCTGGATTTAGTACCTAGTCGCGACAGGTGGCGTACTGTCTGCAGTGAAGTGTAATGTTAAATAAGTTGCCATTAGGGTCTGTAGGAGTGAGACCTTTGATTCTTCTCTTCTCTGTGGGTGGATGCAGCTCATGGCGGTGCAAGCGCCAGACCAGTATGTGTCTTTGTCGGCATGCTGATGGACAAAAACGCGATGCCTGTATGCGAACTGAAGTGTCGGAAATGAACAGTGCGAGTTGATCCGTTACGCATACCTCGGGGTACATCGTGAATAAGAGTACGCAAGGTATGTACAAAATTATTAGAAATGGCCATTTCTTACTTTATCCGGACTAGCTTACTCGCCAAATTTTGTGAAGTTGGCTATTAGTATGTTCGATCTCGTCCTCTCTGTGTTAAATGCAAACGTATCAATGTCTGTGTGTTAATCTAGAAAATCAATATAAATGTGAATAGTAAATTTAGAGTTCGAAAATAAAATTATAAATATGTAACCCTGAATTTTTCTTGGCCACTTCCAGGTGCAACAACGCCATATTTAATGAATTTTTTTATCGGTACAACGGTATAGAATATTAATACTCTACTTTTAACATTGGTTGCTCTTTTCACAGCCTAGCCTTTAATTGTCAAACAGAAAGCTGTTTTAACTGAAGTCTCCTCATTATTTAATCTCTTCTCAAATGAGCCCCAAAACCGATAGACAACAGCTAAAACCATTAAATGAGTAAAATGGGATTTTAGTCTTAACAAGACAAATCTTACATGTATATTACTAAACAGTATTGGTTTTGTTCTTAACATTTGTTTATTAATCATTACAAGAGCACTAAAACGTAAATACGCATGCACGAGAAATATTTCCATTTCAGAGGTTCCGCTGAAAATATGATAGAAAAAATGTAATGTTGTTGTGAAAATCACATGCAAATTTCATTTTATCTATTGTCTATGCTTTTTTGACTAATGTTTATTACCATAAAATAAATGTGATATTCGTTAAATCTTGAATTTTCACTGCCTTAACCTACAAATGTAAATTTAGAATAATTGTCAGGCTGATGTTAATATCAAATATTTAAAATATTAAATAATGGCATTTAGAAAATGATCTTTTATAAAGAAAATACAAAGCTTAGATATATTTCGATTTAATCTGATATAAAGACTACTTGCAAAGAAATTATTTTGGGAAAAAAAAAAGAGGAAAAAAAAAAAGAAAAATCGTTAAAAATATTTTTTATTACAAAATAGCATTTATATATCATATAAGATCTATGTTTACAAGCAGATTCCCAGAATAGAGTAAAATGTCTTATAGGGAGACAACTAACTATGTTGTGGTAAAACATAATATACAGACAGGACCAAAAAATGCAATAATCATGTAAAAAAATATAAGTTTTAATATTCAAATTAATTAATTACAAATCTGAGTAATACTTATACTACATAAAAAATTCAACATATTATATCTTAACGGAATTCATTTATTATGACAATAGGAAGCATGGAGTTTCCAATTATACTAGATCAGGATTTCTTCTCGTGAAGATATTCAGAAACGATAATTACAGAATGTCCCTAAAGGACGATTACCTAAAGTGGAAGTCCTTACTTTTACATTCTGCAAGTAAAATGGAAATATTTGTAGATTTATTAAACAAGTTTTAGTGCATAAAAAGCAAAAATTGATATTATGAAGATGGTTAAAATTAAGAATTAAATAATACGTTAATAAATAACAATTTATAAGTTTAACAAAAAAAAAAAAAAATACAATTACAACCAATAAGAACATTTTTTATCTCACCTCGTCATTACAATATACACACATACTTTCATTGTCTGTATTCAAATGATACATGTTTTCCGTCTACACTGAAAAACAATAATAATATTACAAAATTTATTGTCAAGGTTATCGATTAACTGTTAAAACTTTCATACACCCACAAAATATTTTAAAGCACATTTAAGGTGTCTGGTTTTCATCTGGTGCACATCTGCCATTACGTCTTAAAGCATTACAACGTCAGGAGTTCAGTAAAACTACACAAAGAAAAAAAGTAACGGTTCTGGTAACATCGTATAAGAAAACGTACTTATGATTTGAATTAAAATAAAGCAAATGCCAGTACAAGATGTAGAAATGTTAGTATGTACATGATGGAAGATTTTATGTCTATCAAAATCAGAAATGATAATTTATCATTCAAAGAAACATCTATCTTGAAATCATAACTAATGTTTGGTGCAAATGAATTGAAAAAAAATCTTTAAACCACATAGCAGCAAACATAATGATAATTTGTAGCTCAGAGTAATAAAAAGCATCTTAAATGCCTCAGCTAGAAACCATCAATTACACTAAAATCACAGGTGTATGGTTCACTCTACCTCTAGGGTATACGTCAGCAGATGTCTTAAAATATAATGAATTACAAATTTTGCGCCTTGTCCTACATACTTTCACTTTTTTTCGTATGCATACGTAAAAGTTTTCTTAAACTCGATCTAGCACAAAGCATTTATTACACATAATTCATACAAACGGTTTCTCTTCGTATGCGTCCGTAATGTGAATTTAAATAGAGGCTCAGAAAATATTTTATTTCAAATTTCACATGTCTACAATTTCTCATTTGTATGAACCCTTAAATGTCTTCTTAAAATTGACGGATCAGAAAACGCTTTTTACACACGTCACATACAAACGGTTTCTCTTTAGTATGCGTCCGTAAATGACATATAAAGTACCACGCTGAGAAAATGTTTTATTACAAATGTCACATGCATATGGTTTCTCTTTAGTATGCGTCCGTAAATGTTGTTTTAAATTGAAAACCGAGAAAAACTTTTATTACAAATGTCGCATGCATGTGGTTTCTTTGTATGTGTCCGTAAATGACTTCTTAAAGCTGACTGATCAGAAAATGCTTTATTACACATTCACATAAAACGGTTTCTTCGTATGCGTGAGCAATGATGCATTAAACACACACGCTGAGAAAATGTTTTATTAACGTCGCATGCATAATGGTTTCTCTTCCGTATGCGTCCGTAAATGTTTTTTTAAATAAGATTCAGAAAATGTTTTATAACAAATGTCGCAAGCAAACAGTTTCTCCTTTGTATGCACCCTAAATGTCTCATTAAATGAGCATGTCGAAAAATGTTTTATTACAAATGTCACATACATATGGTTTCTTCTTTCATGCGTCCGTAAATGTCTTTTAAAGAGAATTTGAGAAAATGTTTTATATATGTCACACATGCATACGATGTCTCTTTCGTATGCGTGTGAATATGTCTTTAAAATAAAATTCCGGAAAAAAGTTCTATTACAAATGTCGCATGCATATGGTTTCTCTTTGTATGTCCGTAATGTCTTTTAAAGTGACTGATCAGAAAATGCTTTATTACATCGTCACATCAAACGGCTCTTTCGTATGCGTGAGCAAATGACGTATTAAATGCACACGCTGAGAAAATGTGACATAATGTCGATGCATACGGTTTCATCCGTATGCGTCCGTAAATGTTTTTTTAATAAGAATTCTCAGAAAATGTTTTATAACAAATGTCGCAAGCAAACAGTTTCTCCTTTGTATGCACCCCTAAATGTCTCATTAAATAAGCATGTCGAAAAAAATGTTTTGGCATTACAAATGCCACAAGCAAACGGTTTCTTCTTTGTATGCATCATTAAATGATGATGTGGAGAAAATGATTTTTGACAAATGTCACATGCCTACAGTTTCTCTTATTTGAAACGTCCATAAATGCGTTGTTTTAAACAAGAATGCTGAGAAAACTTTTCATTACAAATGTCGGTTGCAACGGTTTTCCATCGCATGAGCCATTAAAAGAGCTTTGCGAGACACTTTAAAAATGCTTTATTACACACATCACATGGTCATCGTTTTCCTTTGTAAGCATCCATGAACGTGCCTTTAACATTACTCTTGAGAAACTTACTGAAAAGTCGCATGGCATATGGTTTCATCTTTACGAGTTTGTAAATGCTTCCTTAAACTTTTGCTGAGAAAACGATTTCACTAACATTAACCACAGGAATATGGCTGTTTCTTGCTTCTGAAGGTAACAAATCAAATTTGTTCTGAAAAAACTTTATTTTATGCGTCACAAGCAGCACTCCAATGTCACTTGGATAATGAATTTCATGTAAAGGTTAAGATATGTCTTTATATTTGTTTGGTGGGAGGTCTCCTTATATACTTGAGTCATAAAATAAAAGTTTCTCCTTTCTATATGCGTATAAAAAATATTCACAAATGTGTATTAAAAAAACAGTATTAGGTATAGTAAATGAAAAGTAGTAAAGCATTAATAACTGGTGAAATTGTTATTTTCTTTTTTCGCAGAGCTGGTTCAATCCAAGATATTTCATATGCAGCTTTAGATCTGTTTATCTTAGAACCTCTTCTTCTCACAAGTCTGCTTCGTTATTTTTTGTTTGAAAGAATGTAGTTACTCCGTAGCAATTTTCAGTCGGGGTACACTTAAAATACACCATTCATCAAGACCTTCACAATGCGAATTCGAAATCTAAATAAAATAAAACAGTGAATGCAATTTATACACAGGATACGGATAATAGTCAAACTTATCCAAATAATAAACATATCTAACATATCTTCATACAAAATTTACCTTAAAACATATCTAAACCTTAGTAGTAACGAGATCAACTCACATACAGGGCAATTAGAAAAGAATTCTGAAATTTGAAGGGCTACATCTGTGCAACAAAAGCGAGATTCTATCTATAAATCTTTTAAAGGGATGATCTAAAGTTTTATTTGATTGGCCAGTTGTATCGCTCAAAGCGCCCTTCATCGTATCACGAGATGTTTATATTTTTTTATTTTCCTTTTGTATTACACTGAAATCAAGAGAGAAAACGAGTAATAAGTTTGGCTTAATAACATTCCTAGAAATTTCCCGAAATGCTTAATTTTTCTAGAGAATTCTTTTGGTGGGAATAAAATTAATAGGTTAAAACCCAGAAATGGAGAAAAAGCTCAAATAGTCTTCTAAAGAGAAAATACTTTAAAACCCAAGAATTTGACAATGAAACCTTGACATTTGTCATGAAACCAGAATTTCTTGGCCAGAAATAAAATCTGTACCAATTGAATGGGGGTATACAAATGAAGGATAGGATATGTAGATGGGACGTTGTCCCGTAGTAATTCCGAATGTTCAATGTAACTAGGATTGCTCGTTAATATAGGACTGATGTGTTTAAGGGAAAACCTTTTTTTTTAATGTTAATTCACTCCGCGTGCAGAAAAAATACTGTTTAAAATGTCATTGGTGTAGTATTGTCTGCTAGCAAGAAATGTCTTTTCTATTTTCGCTTCCTTGGTCCAAGATTGTCCAGTGCCTACGTGCAGGAGGTCGTTAAAGGTCACTTTCACCACATTACGAGCGGGGGCTATAAGGTCACTCTGAAATAGCGCTGACAACAGCTTGTCCAATCAGGCGTTGTTTTTTTCGGTGACGCAAGGCCGGAGTGAAGAGGGGCTTGATCCTTCACTTGAAAAGGATTATTCGAGAATCGAGACTGCTGCTGATGATTTTTTTGAAGAAGAAAAAAATGTGCAGATACTGTTCCGGTGTGGATGGTTCGAATTGTGTTCTTGTTGCTCACTTTTTGCACGAAAAGAATCTAAAATGTCTCTCTCCTGTAAAGTTCTGTCTGATTGCAGAATAAGGAGCGGAATTTGTATGATGGATAAAATTGATGAAGGAGGAATTCGACCATTTTGGAGATCGAGGGACCAACAGATAAGACATTTTTCCTTTATCAGTATATTTTTACGTATTTCATGGCGACTACATTGCATCAATTCATTCCCTTTCCATAAAAAAAAAAAGAGAGGAGACTTAAGACTATTTCAAAAAGATTTCTCGACTTTTTAGTTTCTAGTTAATGCAATATGTGTGTGTGTGTGTTTTCTCGAATGTGATCAACTTAGTAGTTTAAGAAAAGGCCTTATAATATCCGATAATATATAGCCTAGAGATTAAGTTAATGTCAAATTATTGTTTTTTTGTATCAATATAAATAAATCTTTTAGTTCTTTTTTTTTCAGGAGTAATTTTTTTTGCATTCATGTCTGACGTTGTTAACTCTTTTCTTTTTTTTATATTTATGCATGCTATCTTCCTTTGTTTTTTTTTTTATTTTTTAGTAAAAGGATAACTTGAAATATATACGGACAAATTAATTTAGAAATGCAATTTTTTAATCTAATGAACTGCAGTTTATATATCTAAGTGTTTATATATTATATTATATAATATCGAAATAACAATTTATGCTTTTATATAACAAGTTATAAATTAAACCTATAACATTGTGGAAATTGAACTCCTGATGAGCAGTACCTCTATTATTTCATAACTCCTTCATTTTATTTCGCTTGCAGGGTTTATGTTTTTATTTTCGTATAGCTTTTTTGTTGATGCTCGCCAGGGAGGTCTCAAGAAGTACAGGAGCAGGGATAAACGGTGGCAGGCGATGATGTGATTCTTGTCGCTTTTTCAACAACCGCTCATCAGATTAAATTTATAAATTCCATAAACACACTAATATTTTTTTTATTTATATCCCCCCTCCTCACTGTACGCGACTAGCGCCATTTAAACAAATAATTTTTTTTTTAAATTTTCTTTGCCTTTAAATGTATCTATATATATTTTCAATTTTAAAGATTGTACGGTTTTAGAGTTAATTATAAACCAGCTGAGAGTTCCATCTCTTTGAATATCAGGCAACTAGCAGTGCCCGCTATTGCTCACTCCGATGCATTATGACTCATAAAATAAAGAAAGCAACAATGACATAAAATAAAGTTTTGAAATGAATGAAATCAAGAAAAATGTATGACTATTTCTTTTCCGTTTTTTTTCTTCGCGGCAATGTATATTATCGACATGACATTCTTTTTATAAAAAGCGACAACGGAAATTATGAAGTTTGCTGCCACGACAGTAGAGTTAAGGCTTCCATCGGATACACGTTTGTAGGAGATAGTTATATCATATCAATCGTATTACTTATTTATATCGTTCTTTTAGAATTTAAATGCAAATTTTATTGAATTAATCTGTGTTAAATATGGAGCTCATAAATACAAAAACCCCCCCCTCAGTAATTTTTTTGTAAAGAACATAACATAAATACGACTACGATGCACGATATAATATCCGCCTACATGCTGAAAGGTTAAACTGAGTAAAAACAATTTCCATGATTCTCTTTGGAACAACCAGCTGGTAAGTAATAAATCAGTCAATATAGTCCTTCATCATTCTTCCTCTATTTTTTATTAGATGGCGCAGAACCCCCTTCCGCGAAAAACGAAAAACTTATTTCCTTTCTACGTGCAAAAAATTAATTTAAAAAACGAACAATGGTATTTTAACCGTCCTTGATTTAAATCAAAGAGAAATGTTGGATTTATAACCTCAAAAAAAAAAAAATTGAAAACGTTAGCGTTATTAGAACGTCGGATCAGAGAACTTAAAAATTCAAGATGAAGAATTTTAGATAGAAGAGACTATTTTTTAAAAATTTCTCTCTCAAAATTCAGCAAATTACGTTCGAAACAAACTGCATTAGAACGGAAATCGTTTGCTTTTTCCGATGGTGTATCTATTTTCTTATTACAATTATCAGAAATGATGTAATGGGAAAACATATACCGAAAATGACCCAAAACAGCACAAAACATTAAGTAAAATATTTTCTAAATTAAATTTTAAAATTCGGGCTTCTAGGTGCATTGAGTCACCAATACTTGTGTACCAAATTCCATGGCTATAAGTGCGATAGATTTGTCTGAACATCGGACACACACGCACACAAACAATGCCTTTTATAAGTATAGATATGGGACGTTTTTTGCTTCGCAGTCTGTAGAAAAAAACAGAGTATGCATTTTGGGCGTTTTCCTTTCTTCCTATTAGAGCCGACATTTTAAAAGAAGGCGAAGACTAGATAATGAAACCAACATGCCAAACTGGATGAAAAAAAAAAATCCATCCAATTTTATTTTAATATGTTCTTACAAATATCATTAATTTATAATACTTTTCCTTTGTCTTCTAGTACTAGTACATTAAAAGGTTTTTGAGACTGAGATTAATTTTAAAAAAATTCATTTGGCTTATTTTTGATAAATCATTAATTAAATAACAAATCATAATCACTTCATTATAGTTTGTGAAAAGAAATTTAACTATATCTTAACTTTTATTACGACATCCCAAAATAATAAAATAGTTATAATAATTAGCTGATAATCAATCAATATTATGCGATCAAAATGTTTATTAATATTTTCTGTGATTTCGGAAATTATTAAGAAAAAGCAGGTCAAATCAGTTGGTAAAATCGCTTACAATGGAATGGCACAGGGTGGCTAAATATGGCTCTTCTATATTTATAAGACATGTTTGTGTGTATGTGTGTCTGCGATATCCAGACCAATCTATTGCACTTACAGTCATAGAATTTGGCACACAGATAGTCGTAATGGCGACTGAATGCACCTCGAAGCCGGAATTTTAAAATTTAATCTAGAAATTTTTTTTATTTAATATTTTGTGTTGTTTTGGGTGATTTTTCGCACTCATTCCTCAATAGCATGGTTTCGAATAATCGTACGGAAAAAAACAGCTACACCATTGGAAAGAAAAAACGATTTCCGTTCTAATGAAATTTGTTTCGTCGTCTAACGTAATTTACTGAATTTTGAGAAATTTTTGAAAAATAGTCACTTTTATGGCAATTTTTTAAAAAGATTTCTTCAAATTATCGCATCTGACGTTCTAACATCTCTATAATTTTTCATTTTTTTTTTCAGCTTATAACTGGAACGTTTCTGTCGGATTTCAAACAAGAACGGTTAAAATATCTTTCTTCGTTTTCTTTAAATTAATTTTTCCCTGATCAGTTGAAACAGTTTCTTTGCTAGCGAGATTTAACAGCGAGAGTTTCTCCGGACGAGTGACCTTCATCGCGGCAGGTAACGTTATATGCTTTCATTCCCAGCATGCTTTCCTACTATCCAATGTGTATCTTTTGTTTTGATTTTGTTTTCAAAGCTTTTTAGTGTCAATGTGGGCGTTCTTTTTTCCCATTTTATTGAAGTCCTGATTATACGGGCAACGCCGTGTGCATACTGCTGGTGTGCCATAAAACACTAACCGAATCAACACAACCTTACCATGGATATTTTAAAAATTTATGAAATCTTTAATTATTGTAAGACCTTAGAATGGATTAGGCATATAAATATATGCAAAAGAGAAGACAAAAAACACAATTGCATGCGAATGAATCTGTTCAATTATACTCGCAAATGTTACATTTGTAAAGAAATAACATACGTTTCTCAAAATGGCACTTTCATTAAATCCTATTGTCAAAATCTAGTTTTTAGAGAATTTTCTATGAGTAATATCAATTTCTTTAATTTATACCTACTCTTTGTCAATACTGAAAAGCAAGAGACTTTTCCATGTTGCTTTACAACTGTTTGCCTTTAATTTACAATAAATAAATAAGATTATTCAGATTTCACTTAGGTGGATGTGTGAGAAGTTTAGTTTAGTTTAGTTATATTAACGTCCCGTTTTTAAGCAACACGAGGGCTATTTTGCGACGGACCTCGTAATTTTGAACCATGGTCTGACGACGAGGACGACACCTGAGCTGGCACCCCTCTCAAAACTTCCACGCCACACCAACGTGAGGATGTTTGGCCTCTACATATGATTTAGCATGCAACAGACCCCATACATGGCGGATCTTCAGCGGAATTGGGTTTTCAACCTGGAACCCTCCGGCCCCAAAGCCGAGACCCTACCAATAGGCCACCGCGGCCCGATATGTGAGAAAGATGACACTTTAATACAAGACTAGACAATGAAAAATAGCATCCAAAACAGAGCCGGGTTAAGCCCTCTAGGAGCCCTTAGGCACTGTAAATATGCTCTCCACAGATTCCAACACCTGATTTAAATTTCATATCTGTATAAGCAATTTTAAATAGCAAATTAAATAGTAAACCATTTAATTAACAGATCACTTTTAAGAGACTTGATTTCAATATATCGAGTATAAAAAAAAATGGAAAATTAAAATTTAAAAGTAATTTTACACAAAATAGTAAAAAAAAAAAATAACAAAACGTTTTTAAACAAAATCTAAATACTATATAATTACAGGATTGGACTCTTTAAAATAAGAAGGCAACATAATTTTTTAAAACTTACTGAACAACATCATATAAAAAAATGTAGAATGTAGGTAATTAATTAGCAATGCTGTTAGAATAAGGTACTAAAATTTAAACCCAACTCGATTTTAATTTGAATTAGTTCGAGTGCATGGAATTTGTAAATTAAGTGAAAACATAAAATTAAATTATTCTAAAAGTACTGCAAAAAATAAAAACATTTTTAAAAACTCTAGACCTTGGGGTCCCTTCCCTTAAAGTTGAGAACCCACAGGCAATTGTCTATTTAATAATCCGGCCCAGATCCTAAATTTGCTGAAAAATATCCATCCATTTTAATTTAATATGTTTAGACATATAATTTATAAATTTTCATTTGTCTTCTAGTACTGGTAAAATATTTTGGGGACTGAGATTGATTTTTTAAAAAATTCACTTGCTTTATTAGAAAAAATAATTTGGCAAATTATTAATTAAATAACAAATCAAAGCACTTTTTTATGGTTTCTAATAAGAGATTTAAACATCTAGATGTTTGTTTCGTTAAAAAAATTGGTTAGAATTTACACCAACCTCCTTTATGGGGAGTTGCTGTTGTCATATTACTAGTTCTAAATAATAGTGTTAAATAATAATAATAGTTAATCACGTTATGCCATCAAAATGTTTAATGATATTTGTGATTTCAGATGTTATTAAGAAGTAGCAAGTTTAATAAGATTTACAGATTTGCTAGACAATAGCTTATTTGCTTACCATGGACATTTTAATAAATCTACTAATCTTTCGGTAGGTAAAGGGCCTTCGAATGGATCAAGCGTGTAAATTAAACATCCAAAGAGAAGACATCCAAAAGAGGATTCTATTAATTTGATTTGACAGATATGCTACCATCTATATGTAATAGGTGGAAGCAAATGTGTTAAACGAGGTTAATAGAATTTGCAATAACAAAGATTTTTTACATATATGCTTGTATATAACAGGGAACACCTATGCAATCAGTAACATGTTACTCGTGAATGCTCATTAACTGTAAGAAAAAATTACTTTAACATTACGGTTTAACGTTATGGTTCCCTTTTGTATATTCACATTTTAAAGAGACTAAAAATTTTTAGCATCACGTGATGATATAGTTTAAAAGAAAGAATAAATTTAATGAATATTTTTCCATAAAAATAAATTGCAGCGTTTATATTTACTAATGAAAATAATTCATTTAAGAAAATCAATAATCCTCTAAAGAAATTGTATGTTTTAAATGAATTGGAATTTCTACCTTAAGATAAATTTCATAGACAGAAAACTAAAAATCAGCTTTTAATTTTAGAAAATTTTAACTTTAAGAAATTAAGAAAGCAATAGCAAATAAAAGTGAAAGTTCGTCTAATTAGAGATTAATGTTTTTTACATAAAAATGGTTTTGTACAAAAAAAAAATTCTATAGTAATTTATCACACACACATAAAAGGTGCTGCAAAAAAATTCACACAAATAACATTTTTGACTGGTATATCATTATTTTGATGACAATATTTGGATGATACAGATCTCACTATCTATTTTTTTTTAACTATAGAAAACCTTTTCTGACACATCATTTTGAATTTATCCATACCATGACAGCAAGTTATAAGAAAAATTTGTTAACATAATGTAATATACTGCTGAAGTATGTAATGCACAAAAGGAAAGAGTAATATTTTTTAAATACTTATATGCACCAAAAAATAATAGAACTGAAGCAAGTTAGATTATATAGAAAGAATAAACTAACTTTAAGGCAGAGATTCCAACCCCCAATGGGCTGAGGCAGAATTGTGGGCTGTGGTTTAGTGTATTAGTAATTACTGACATATACGTGGATATTAATATGACATATAAATGCATATATATGACATATACAAGCATACAATTATCAAATACTGACATATATATACATATAATATATATATAGTTAGTGGATCTCAACATATTTTCTACACCACAGATGGTACACACAGCCAAAAAATGGCTGTGAACTGCTGCTTCAAGGTATAGTAAAGGTTGAATAAATTTTGATTATTGGTTTGAAGATCTGATAAGGCTAGATACTTCTTTTTTTCTCTTTTACTTCAGCATTTCATTTTTAAGAAATAACTACCTAGAAAGCATATATTATATAAATGTATTTCTCTTGTACATTATATCAAGTTTTGTTTAAGCATAAGTATTACTTTGTTAAGATTTTCCTAATATATCAAAACAATTAAACACTATTTCAAAGTTTAAAAAAATATATCCTTCTATTTAAAATGCGACTGTTTACTGATAAAAATCCAAAAATTTAATTAAATAGTAGTAAAGTAATTCCATATTCCTAAAGATATATATGTGTGAGTGTAATAGAATGTAAACATTTAGCTTCATCTTCTAATCTCAAACAGTTCTTAGCAAAAAGCAAAATTATAAAATAAAACAGTAATATTTCACTGATCTGATTAATCATCACAGAATTCATCATCATGCAATTTTCTAACTAATAACAAAATTTCGCTTTCCTTATATGAAATTTTAAAATGAACAATAATTACACCATGGAATTGTCCCTTCATATTATAACAAAAAATAATAAACACATTTGAGTTGAAATTAAATTTAGTAGAGTGCATTAATAAATAAGTTATTATTATTATTCTTTAATAAACCCACTAAATGATTGTAGAGCATAGAAAAGATCAGAAGTGTTTTCGCATTATATTTTTTGAATATAGTGAAATCAATTTATTCCATAAGACCTGAAAATTGGGTAAGGCTTACCGCACTTAGTTTTTGAGCAATAACTTACCAAATGAGGTATCAGATTTAACATAGTAAAGACCGAAGTGTTGGCAGCTATTTCAACGATTGGCAAAAGGTTTGAGAACTTGGCGACGGTACCAGACATTCATCTTTAGCCTAGCCATTCATGTCATATTTTAAACCTAAGAAGTGAGTTATATCAAATCAGCATCATGTCTACTTTAAAATAAGAAATAGATATGAATTGATTAAAACTTACTGAATAGTTACTGTTGTTTCTGCAACCGTTACTTCGCGTTTAGACTCAACAGACATCTCTTGTTGTTTGTTCTGAATGACGCCAAGCGACCGCCAAGTAAATTCTTCATGTATGTAGTCGTTCACTTCACGTTTTCCTAAGCGAGCGCTTTCATTCTCGTTCCGTATCCGTGAATTCGTTAATGGGTCCAGATCGAACAAACAAATGTAATTAGGAGAAAAGTTACTTTAACACGATGCTTTAAATAATTTTTTTTATAGTATTCAATATTTTCATTGTGTTCATAATATTAAATAATTTAAAGTATTATAAATAAATTAGTTTATATTTGCCTGTAAACCAGTGGCGGCGAATAGAGGGGGCGAGGCGGTGAAGACTAAAATTTTATTTCATTTTCGCTAGTTAAAACAAGGAATTATAAAAAAGCAACAGTATCCGAGAAAGTTTTGTTCTCTACCTCTATACTCTCGAGTACTTTTTAGATGTCTATAGATCTCTTGCTCCCCTACTTACTTTTTTCTCCTAATCGCCGTCACTGCTGTAAACCGGTGCCAAACTTTCGCATATTGAACATTTCCCCCCTAATATTTCGTAGTGTGTGTATGCACAAAATAAGAAAGACTGTTTATTGATATAAATGCGTACAATTTAAAATGCCTTTTTATAAACACTATTTGATGTCAGAACGTCTAATATTATTTTTTTGTTTGTAATAATTATCTCTTTTAATAATAAAGATGAATGTCTGTCCGTGTGTCTGTTGGCGGTCTACAGAACAAGCCGTTGAGCCTAGAGCTACCAAATTCGGTACAGGTATACTTTGGAGAGTAGGAATGTGCACGTCAGAGCCATTTTTCAATTTTTTATTCAAATTTTAATTATTTAAAAATTAAGCAAATTTTGACCATTTTCGGCCATATTTTTGTGAATAACTTCCGAAAGAACTATGACATGAACACGATTTTTAAACCACTTTAAAGTGCAAACAATTATCTTTCCAATGATATTAGCATGAGTACCGTGCAATAATTACTTTTAATTTTACAAGGTTTTAAATTGTCATTAACTGCGGTCAAAGTCGCTCAAAGAGACAGTTTCTCTTTTCAACCAAAGGTAGGGAGGAAGGGCGAGAGGAAACAGGTCTTCAGCTCGGCTAGAAAGTGAATTCGGTTGCTTACGAGCCCAGGGTGGAGGAGTTACACGGGACATCCGCTAAGGGGTCATTTATCAAGAATGAAAGGTTCATTTGCGGTTAGAAGGAAAGGATTTGAAAAGCTCATCTCACAATCAATAGCCAGATAGCAATTTTAATTTGCAGCAAAGTTGATCTGCAAATCTGCAAGCTTGCAACAAATTTGATATGACAAGAGTGCAAGCTTGAAACAAGTTTGCTCGTTAACCTCAGCTTCAAAGTCACCACGCGTCAAATATGTTACAAATTTGTCACGACAAACTCATTGCAAAAACAGAGTACGAACACAACCTCGGATTAGAACTCGCGACCTACCGCTTCCTAAGCTGACGCTCTAACTACTCGGCCAGCTAAACTCTGAGAGTAGAAGATAGATTTCGCTAATACATCGTTCGATTCGATTCGTATACGATTTATTTTTAAAAAGTTTTCTTGATTTCATTAATTTTTTAAATTTTGAGTTGAGAATATGATTTGAAGTCGAAGAGAGATCGATTTTCGCTAATAACCACGTTTTGCTAGTAGAATAAATTATGAAATTAGAGTTCAAAAGTAATTACTTTAAAATAGGACAAAATGTATAAGTTATTATTTTTCAACAAATATTGACTGTTTTTTAGGTTTAATTTTCATTATAAACGTTAAAATTTAAACATTAAGAAAAAGAGGATAAAGTTTTCTTTAAAGTGCGAGTTCTAGTAAAAAGATGGAAAATATTTCAAAATTTTTTTTTATAAAAAAGTTAGCTTTTTCACAAATTATCATCGATTTATTGAATTAATAAAAAGAAGGACGGTCTAGGAGATGCTATTAAAAATCGGATGTTTTTTAAAACAGAGAAAAATCTTTCTCTGTTTTAGTGTTTCTTAGTGTGCTATCATCTATGCAGCAAATTTGTTTTGCAATCGTTCTTTCAACTTGTTATGACACCTTCACAGCAAACTTGCATTGCAAGGAGGGGTTGCACTAGTTGTCTATTTTCACCGTTGCAAACTTGTGGCAATCTTGCTTTGCAAGCGAGGGTGGCGATTCTGCCTAGTTAATTTGCAGCAGTTTCGCTACAACATCGACGAGTCTAATTTGTCATGACAAGATAATATCAAGTAAAAGTCAAAGTTGCTGCAAACGTACGTGCTCTCTGGGCAGGAAAATAGCGGTTGAAACAATATGAGTGATTTTCTGAATTAAGTATAAAACCTTTTAATAATAAAGATAAAGGTTATATTTTAAATTCACTACAATTGATTAATTTACGCCCAAAGTTTTTTGTACAATTCTTGCGCAATGCAGAAAAAATTATACAAATATAATTACTTTCTAAATGTATTACAAAATGACTGACTAAAATGCTGACATAAAATGCAGATCAATACTTTTTACAGGTCATCAGTAATGTAGTTTGCAATAGGATTAAGAGAACTGTTTTGTTTATACGGAATAAGAAAGTAAAGTCAGATACGAAAAGAACGCGGGTTAAATGTCTATCGCAATTTGAAGTTAAAATTACTTTGTTAAGGGAACCAGAAATATAAAATTATGCATAAGAGATTCATTTGAAATTATATTCCTGGCGAACAAGCTGGTCGCCGATGGCGGCAGTAACTAATATAAATTCTTTTTATATGCAGGGTGTATTTTTTAAACTGACACTACTCGGAGCCATCTATAGTCGATCTATCAGCTGAAATGCCACCAAATTTGTTAGGGGGACTAATGACCAAGTTAGCAATTTTAGTTTGCAGCAATCTTGCTCTGCAAGCAAGTTTCTATGTTACTTGGCAGGAGGATTGCTGCAAATTTTTCACGTCAAGTTTGCCATGACGAGATAATATCAAAAAATCAAACTTGCAAATGTACACGCTATCTGTGTACAACATGGGGAAGAAGATTCTAAAATAAAAAATAGTTCCGAAAGTCGCCGATGGGGGAAATGTGGCGCTGTTGTAGTCGATACAACTGAGAATTAGACAAATGATTAACAAAGAAGAAATTTCAGTGCAAAACCGCTTTAATACAGCAAGAGAACTGCTCTAAGAGTTACAGAGAATAAATTACAGTTCACCATAGTTCTTTATTCAATACTAGTAGTACCCGCACGGCGTTGGCCGTGGTATCATGAATGTGAACAAAATGAATAAAAAAAGCTCACAATGATATAAAATAAAGTTTTCGATACCTCTATAAACATTACTATATTTGTCTAGTCCTTACTCTCGAAAATATAAGTTATTTACATTTAATAAAAGTAATAGAGTACTGGCAAGTGGTGGCGTGTGTTGTGCTGAGAACAACATTTTTGTTGAAATTAATGTTTACCGTAAAAGCCATGTTTTAAAAGAAAATCCATATCACTATGCCTAATTCTGTCAGTTTCGTTAAATGTATTTCTGTTCTCTCCAGCGTTTAGTTTTTCCGCTATTTTTAGGACCAGGCTTCCCACTCTTATTGAAGAAAAAAAATTCAAGGACTTTCAAGGATTTTTTAAGAAAATTCAATGACCTTTTACGGAAAATTCAAGGACCTTTCACGGAAAATTCAAGGACCATAAAATTACATATTGTAGAAATTGTACATAAATGAATTTTTCACTTGAAAAATTGTAAAATGTGTCAATACACTTGATATTTCAGTTGTTCTGATTTTACAGGGATCAAACTACAATTTAAAATAATATAAATAATAATAATAAGTTATAAAAAAATTTCAAAAAAACGGCTATGATTTTTTTTTATATTTGATGTCAATAGGACAAGTGACAGTGTAGAAGCAATAATGAATAACAATAGAATCTTAACTGAAAACTTGAAATATATTGAGATAAAATCAAAAATCGTATCTAATTTATCTTGAATATCCAAAAGTCAATCTCAATTGAACACTAAAGAAATTCACAATTAATAACTATTTTATGCTTTTTGG
Source organism: Araneus ventricosus (assembly GCA_013235015.1). Classification (NCBI taxonomy): domain Eukaryota; kingdom Metazoa; phylum Arthropoda; class Arachnida; order Araneae; family Araneidae; genus Araneus; species Araneus ventricosus. The sequence goes on from BGPR01014669.1 coordinate 22,746, forward strand.
AACAGATCTTTCATAAATCTTTATATTATATAGCTTTTAAGATCAAGCCTTGCCATTTTAGTAATTCAATCACAATTTAACAATGATTCAAACAGAATAAAAACTTAATTTTTAAATCAAAATTAATTTTATTTTCAACCTTCTATAGAGACAATAATCAAAAGTAGCTATCAATACATGATTGATTAAAATTTTAAACATTTGAAATAGATAAAAATAAGTCACTGATATTTAACCCCCACCTACAAATAAGTTTCAAGTCTAAGCAGCGAAATTAACTCTCCATACTGAAAGATCCGAATCGTAATGTGCAACCAACCTACGGTTCGAGAACGTCCGACTCTCTAAAAATTTCCACCTTGGGGGAAAGGGATATTTCCTAGAACTGTTAGGGAAAGTTCGCTGTAATCCTCAAAACTGGCTATTAGCATTTCAACCCCGAACCAATTTCTTTCAAATAAAACCCCTCAAGATTGTCAGCCCTCATTGCGGTTTTTTTTGGGGGGCATGGTGCTCAGAGAACTATTTTACTCTGCAGAGAGTGATAAGCGGAGAGGAGAAACACGAGTGCATTCCCACAGTATTTTCGGTGATTTTCATATTTCACGTTGAGGAGAAAATAGGGGCGGAGATTATCGGTGGTGGCTAAAAATTCAAGGACTTTCAAGGACCTTATCCTTTTTTCAATGACTTTCAAGGACCTAATTTCATGAAAAAATTTTCAAGGATTCTCAAGGACTTTCAAGAACTGTGGGAACCCTGTAGGACAGAACTTTGAACTTGTTGCCATCCCCTTCAGGATTCCCCGAAATTCGTAGGGTTGGTCGATGGTTCGAGAACTTTCTCTGAAGTCTTGATGACGTAATTGGCCTTTTGAGGAATGATATAAGCTGAGGGATCTTGCGTAAAGGGTTTTTGGCGATGCTGGGCAGAGAGAATTTGGGTGGAGAGGAGTAAAGTACGGACGAGAGAAAAACAAACAAAAACGTAGTGAACCATTTTGGTGTGTTTTTCGCTGGCCAGGTGGGGACGATAGGCCTCGTTCGCCGGCGTGAAGAGGAGAAAGCATCTCGATGGCACGTGACTGTGTTGATGAGGTAAGGTGAGAAGGAAATTAAAAATAATAATAATGAGACGATGGGGATCCTCTAACGGCTAGAACCAAGGGGTTGGTTGTCGCACTGTAGGTAGAATTGCTTTTTCCGATAACCCACTATTCGAATCGCAGGATTGTTTTAATGATTGCTTTTGTGCATAATTTGATCAGTATGTTCACACCGATGGAAAAATAATAGACCGATAGTGTCATAAGTAAATGTTCAAAGATGCCATAATAATGTCAAAGTGTGAAACACTTTCTTCTGTGGTCATGAGCATAAGGGATTAAAATTGAGAAGGGTTTTAGATGGTCAATGACATGCAAGTGTGAATCGTAATTCATCCTTCGACTGCATAATCTCAAACATCTGACAAAAATAATCAGTTCTTGAAACTTGTGGTATATAGCATTAAAACTGACAAAACATGACATCAACTGTTGTATTCATGAGCGTCAAAGTAATAATGTAGGATTATTAATATCAATTTTTGTGAAATTTTATATCAATGACGTGAGAAGATGTATTGTTTGATTCCTTTCTTGAATCGTATGAAATTCCTGTATTAATGCTCTTCAGTTTTAAATGTTACCAAGAATGTCCTTTTAGTGTACTGTCATTTATATTTGATTTAAATGTAACGTGTGATTTTTCTTGTGCTCCAAGTTCATTAGAAAGAGTAATGATTCCATGTGTTTTGATTCTTTTATTCTCTATTCAATTTATCTTGTCATCAAATAAATGCTCTAATTTAAAGAATTAAAGGTTTGTCTTTGTAATTTATATCAGCAAATGGATAAGGCTGGAGATAACTGGGTTATTGAATTTATACACAATGCCTGGTGAAAATTTAGACTTTATGATTTAGATTAAGTCTCTTGTACAAAAACTAAATAGTGGTTTAAGACTTCTATGACACGTGGGAACAAAAAGCTTGCACATATTTAAAATGTATTTTGTTTTGATTCTGAAAACTCATAATATTTATATTATTTATCATTGTCATGATTTTACTTGACATTACATAATTTTGTATAACAAGAATGAACTTAAATTTTTAAAGATCACACTTTCACATCTTCATTATATTCATGCGTTGAGGTCAATACACACGTAATGTTCATGTTTCATCAAAATAAAATAATATTTGTATAATATGCTTTATTTCATTATTTCACGATTTCAATGTCCAGATAAAATAATTACACATTTTTAGTGTTAAAAAAATTTATTGTGAATATTCTCTATCCATATCCCCACAACAATATCACCGGAGAACGTTCACTTCTTAATTTACGCTAAATCACTGCATCCAACAAAAGTATTCAAATTTTTCCTTGCGAAATATCTAAAAAGTAACCAGGGATATAAATGACGGCTGATGTATTAACAATATTACAAATCAATTCACAATAGCAATGTTCATGTTTCATCAAAATAAAAAATAATATTAAAAATTAAGATAAAGGGAAACATGATTCCGGCCTCCATCCTTATTCTTATTATGACAAGTCTGCAGGCCATTTCTTTTTTAATCAAAATTTAAACAAATATTCGTTGTTCGTTTCTTTTAGCCATATAACGTTCATAGATTTCGCAGTGAAACCACACAATGGCATTTTTTTACTCCGCATGGTTGACTTTCATTTTTCTTTCATTAATAGAGATATATAGGGACTTATGTAGATTGAATTGGTTCAATGCTTAAGTATTCACAAAGATATCGATCGTGCAAGAGCTAAATCGCTTTCGATATCTAAGACAAGAACAATTATGAGTTCTGGATTCTGGTATTTTTAATTACTTTCGAAAGAATTATTGAGATTTTATGTTTTTGAATATCATGATACTCACATTACTTATAACTTATAAGTTGAATATATAATTTAAATGGCATTTCAATGATAACTTATTCGGAGGAAAAATAACCCGTTACCGTTCATTAGTTTCAGTGTGAAAACACAAATTTCTTGAAAAAGAAATACCAATTTTTTTTCTTTTACAAATTTATGATCAATTACATGTTTAATACTCATTTTTGAAATAAATTTTACAATTTTCAAAACCGAACATGTAGTGAAATGTAAAGGGTAAAAGTATCCTGTTTAAAAATCCTTTTATGGGGGACGTTCTAAAGCTTTATTTAAACGGCGAGATGGCTCGCTAGTAGAGTACTTCTTCGCATTACGAGACTTTTTTTTTTAAATTCACAATTATATTTATGCAAAAATCTAAAGAAAAACATGGCAACTTTGTCTGCACCTATACGAGCGCTCTTCTCCACGCAAATTCAACCCAAAGTCACGTGGGTTTACGGACTTCTTGCACTCAAAGTTTCTTGACCTCCAAAATAACCGGTTGCCGAAAAAGAGCGGGTCTGCAAATGCAATTACAAAACAAAGAACTTGGATAAGTCATATTAATATGATAATTCATGATAATTTACTGCTACAAAATATATAGAAAGGAAAGGAACCCACACCGACCCGGCCTGCCCGAAAGGATGTAAGGCTCTTAGCGGGACGATAAGGAAACATAATATATGGTAAAAATAAGAAGAAAATATCATTTTAATCGATTTAGTTGAGCTTTTACATCACGGTTCCAATTTCGAAAGTTTCAGGACAAAACCGGTCGTCATAGCGAGAAACTGATGAAAAATGGATCGGTTTGTAACGAAAGTTAGGTATCCAACTGCTCTATTTCGACTGCCGGGCCTTAAATGCTGAAATACGACCGGTGTAGATACGTGGATAAGGTTCTCTCACTCTAGGGGAAATAAGACCACATATGCTAAATGGATGGTTAAAAAAAATGTAATAGTGTAGAGTTTTACGACGGCATTTGCTCAAAATGGAAAACTCGTGAATGGACGGCTTTAGTTTCATTTCAAAAGATTCCCAGAAAGTTTTAGAAATATTTTAGTTTTTTATAATTGTTTGGTGTTAACAAAAATTAATGGATATTTCAAGTATGAATATAATATAAAAGCAAAGCTGAGAAAATATTCTATTACAAACATAGCATGACAACTGTTTGTTCTTCGTATGTGTCCATAAATATCTTTCTAAATTCGATTGATGAGAAAATGCTTCTTTGCGGAAATATCATACAAACAGTTTCACTTTCGTGTTAGTCCGTAAATGTATTCTTAAGGTAGACTGCTCAGAAAATGCTGTATAAGAAACGCCACATACAAACGGTTTCTCTTTCATATGCGTACGTAAATCTAATTTTAAACATTGCTCTTGAGAAGATACATGACTGAAAAAGTCACATGCAAACAGTTTCTCTTTTTCATGAGTCAGTAACTGCTTGCTTAAATTTTGCTACTGAGAAAAGGCTACACTACATAAACCACAGGAATACGGCTTTTCCATTGACAAAGTAATACAATACCTTTTTAAAATAAATTCCTCCAGAAAATTACTCTACTTTATTAATCACACACAAGAAGCATCTTTTTAGTTTCACTTTGGAAATGAATTTCAAGGTTTCATACAATCTAATCTTTTTGCATGTTTTGAAAATACGGTTTGTCCTTTTTGACTTCCTCGAATACGAATAAAAGGAGAAATATGTGTCTTTAGATTTGTTTGCTGGGAATATATTATACTACTTGAAAACTTGAACATAAAAATTTCTCTTCCATGTAAAAAATATTCACGAATGAATATTAATAAACAATATTAGATAGAGTAAATGAAAAATTTTAAGCACAATCAATGGAGAAATTCTTCTTTTCTATTTTGCAGAGCAGGATTCAATCCAAGATGTTTCACATGATAAAGCCCAGATCCGAGTATCATAGGAGAGTATCATTTTCTTATCTCTGTCTTTTTTGTTGTTCTTGGAAAGAATGTAGAGACTCTGTATCCTTTACCGTTGCCAGGGCACACTTCGGAATTACACCATTTATCAAGATTTCTCATAATGCGACTTTGAAATCTAAGTAAAATAAAATAGTAAATGTAATTTTATACATAGAGACACTAAAAATAGTCAAACTTATCCAAAGATTAAAACAGATATATACCGCTTAACTAACGAGATAAACTCTCACATACAGAGCGATAAGAAAAGAATGCCCGAATTTTAATGGCTACATGTGTGCAACAAAAAAAGAACTTAAGACATCCTATCTATAGATCATTTTAAAGGGATGTTTTAAAGTTTTATTTGATTGGCCAGTTGTCTCGCTCAGAGCGACGCTCATCGCATCACCAGATTTTTTTTTTTAAATTTCTTATTTCGATTCACACAAAAATCTAGGGAAAAACGCGGTTAATTATTTTAACTTACTGGTGGGAGTAAAAATGATACCTACGCATTAACGCCACCGAGGCTATAGATTGGCTGTAATGCGCCAATAAAGAGCAATCTCGTTTACAAAAACCGCTAAATTGGCGTTAATACGTAAGTACAAAAACCGCCAAATCTGTAGCTGCGGTGGCGTTGGCGGCACTTAAAAACCGCCAAATTGGCGTTAATACGTAAGTACAAAAACCGCCAAATTTGGCGGCACTTAAAAACCGCCAAATCTGTAGCCTCGGTGGCGTTAATACGTAAGTACCGTAAAAATTAATAGTTATTTCAAAACTCGCGATAATAGAGAAGAAATGCTCAGATACAGGAGGACGTAAGTCAGGAAATACTTTAAAATCCAATAATTGATCAACGAATGAGGGATATTTGTTATGAGACCAGACTTTTTTGCCATTAAGAAGTAACACTTATACTACTAAATGGGGTTTAAACTATCAAGAGATACGATATATGATGGGAGGTTCGACAGACTGAAAGTTTATAAATGTCCAATGTATCTAAGGTTCCTCGGTTTATATGATCGAAGTTTTTGAGGAGAAAATAGCCTTTTATAAAGTTTAATTCTTAGCCATTTTGCAGAAAAAAACATTCTTTTGCATGCCATTGGGGTTATTTCTCCTCCTGGGTAACTATATTCCATATTATTTTTATAACTCCTTTCCTGTTTCATTCCCGTTTTGTCATTATTCTTATATAGCCTTTTTTTTGTTGATGCAGCCAGGGCGACAAAATGTTTGGCCCCAGGTCATAATATGATTCTTTCATCCCGCCACCCGTTGTTATCAATGAGTTAGCGAATATAAATCTCGTCCCGGCGATGTCATTCTTTCAGACATACAATTTTGTTGGAACACCACATACAAAATTTCATCTCTCTTGTTTGCTGTGTTTTTTACTTACGGTGTTTATGTACCCATGAATAGCTGGCCGATATTCAGTCAATCCTTTGACGAATGTGATACAAAATTTGATATGGATCTAAAATTCAGATTATAAAACTATGAGACTAAATTAAATCCTTCTCGCTCTTCGCATTTTTGAGTTATCGTATCCATATGCACTTGAGCAGACAGAAAGACTTCCCGTTCACAGATTCTCTCGAAAATTTGATAACGATATATAATATTGGTGCAAAAACTCCGTACCAAATTTCATCCGCCTATATCAGAGGTTCCCAACCTGTAGTATGCGTACCCCTGGGGGTACGCGGAGGACCAGATAGGGAAACGCGAAAGTGGCTTTGGCAATGGCGGAAAAAACAAGATAAAAGAATATTCTACATTTCCATTTCTCAAGTTCGCATGAAAAATGAAAGTGAAGAATGTAGGAGTAGGAAAGCCTATTTACAAAATAGGAAAAAGGAATAAGTAGATTAACATCTAGTAATTGAGCAATTCTTAGCTCTCATCATAATGCGAAATTATCTCAATGCTGTTTTCATTTGTTTTGACATGGAACTAATATTTTTTTTATAAAAATGGATTAAAACATATAAACAAAAATCAGTCCTACAAATCTTATTAAGTTTATTGGAGTCGTTTGACTTTTAAGCTAACCTAAGTTCTTGGCGTTTTAATAAAAACTTTTTGTGCCGAGGGATGGTTGGGCCCCCCCCACACAGTAGGGGACACGGAAAAATAATGACTAACCAAGGGGTACGCGATTGAAAAAAGTTTGGGAACCGCTGGTCTATATCGTAGCGTTTTTGAGGGTTGGCATGAAGTTTATCATTGGCATGAATGTAAAGATAAAGATTTGTCTTTAGATTTTTATTTATTTTTTTTGTGGAGACTTGCTTTACTACTCTAGTCATAACAAAAATTTCTCCTTTGTGTATGCGAATAAAAATAATCACAAATGTATGTGGAGACAGTCCCCTTAGAAGCGCAATTTTAAAAATCTGAATCGGAGCTTGTACGATAGATGGCGTCAGAAGTCTCTTTCACGATAAGTTTTCGAGTAACGCCTTCTCGGCCGAATAAAACTAGCAAGCAGTGATTGTAACTGCGCAGATTTTTTCCCTCTTCTTAACGGAGCATGCTGTAAGAACCTCGCCGCCAGCGCTACTGCGCAATTTAAAGAAATGGCGATAGTCGGGTAAAATGCTAATTCCTGTTTTCTCTCCCTCTCGAATTGATTTAATTGATCTAACAGTTAAAGGCCTAACAATTAATCTCTTTAAGTTTTAACTGTCTTAATGACCGTCTATCGTTAAGTACCGTTGATTCAATTTTCCAAAACTATAACATGTAACCTCCCAATCTTTATGGTAAATCCTCTCCTTTTGTAAATAGTACTTTCCCCCGTGTTGTAAAATGCCACACAACAGAACTGTTAGCGGTGCCACCATATGGCACCACCCAGCAGAGGCACGATTGAAAAACCAATTTCGGAGACACGACGCTTGGTAGAAAGCATAAAAAATTGCGTTGAACGAGAGAGAAGAAGGTGGTGTGACGTGTAGAGACTTAGGGTAGCGTGAATCAACAGCTAGACTAGTATCACTCTAATAATTTCTATTTTAAAGTTACTCGAAGTATCTTGGATATTATGGATTACAAAATAAATAATAATTTATATGCAGAATATTATAGACGTGAGTAAAATTACAGGATGGTGTTTGAGACAGCTTCTGCAGGTAGAAATGACAGTCACTCAGAGCAACGGCTCTACTTAATATCTATTGGAAAGTTCAACAAGCCCTCATGAGCATCCGCTCATCTTGAATAAACTAGCACAGTTCAGATACGAGAGCTATGCCCTCGTGAAAAATTTAAAACAGAAGCGTACAGCTTCTTAACGATGCTTCTCTCATCTACACAACTGGTCGCACGGGACCCAGTTACTTTTGAAACCAATTCGAAGATCCATCACTCGAATAATGATCCTATGATCTGAATCCAATCAAAAAGGGATCTCCAATCGAAAAATCAACTCTTTTACTCTTCTCCCCCGCCGCAGCTTAAATCCTTGTTTTCCCAGGAACAAGGTCCACCCAACTCGTGAGGATTAGATAAGAATTTAATGACGTTCGCCAGTGAGGTCTTCCTTCCACAAGGCGATGGATTTATATCCAGTAACAGTCTTGGCTATTAGCGGTCTGGTCTATGGATAGTCTCGTCTCAGTTCAACTGAGAAAGGACATCCATCACTACTTCTTAATTGGGAGTTCCGAAAAGGTTTTGTCTGCCAAGTGTCACTAGATATGGAGTGAAAAAAAGCTCTTTGGTCGAATACTCCTTTGTTGCTTTCCGACAGTCCAGGTGGCTACTTTGGTGAGGCCGATTTTAACAGCTGTTCTGGAATCTTCACAGTGGATGCACAGAGAAGAAAGAATCAGAGGTCTCACTCCGCAATTTCTTCAGCGTCCCCACTCGCGAAGTCGTGAACTACAGACCGAAACCATAACAGAAACTGAACGCCATTATTGCCTTTGGACGTCGATCGTGGCTAACTTCGTTGTTCTATGCCATAGAGACAAGCTTATTTATTATTTTTCTTCGATTTATTTTAGCTTAGAATTATTATGGTGCTTAAATTTTTTTATGGTATTTATCTTTTCTTTGTCTGCTTCTCTGGATTCTGTGTCTACCTTTCAAATTTAAATTCCGAAGTCGGCGCCATGTTGTGTACCTTTCTATACGATGATCCTCTTCATAAGAACAGGTAGGTTTAAGAATTGTTTCTAACTTTTGACAATTTGCATGAATTAATAAATTGGGAACATTTATTTTCGCTTTAATAAATAAAGTAATGAAGTTTTGTTTTTTTCGTGCAATTGCAGTATACTTTTAAACTGCTCATCTTTATAAATAATACTGAGTGTCCATGCAATATACTTTGTCAATTTTTGTATTTTTATATATTCATTGCTGAATAATATGACTTGGAATTCAAAATAACCCCGAAAGATATCGATCCTTCGCCTATTTCTGTCCAAATATTTATTGTTAACCGTTATAATAATTTCCAAGCTATAATTGTTTCGATTAAAATTAATTATATTGATATTTTATGTGAATAGAAATACAGCTGTATATTACAAATTATGTTTATAATAATATATGTATGAATATATTGCAAATATTAGGATAAATTTTTCTAACATTTTTAGATTATTTTGATTTATTTTTCTAAAATAAAAGTAATTAACTTAATTTTGTTTCTAAAATAAAAGCAAACTGATTTAGTTTTGTTTCTAAAATAAAAAGTAAATTATGTAGTTTTGTTTCTGAAATAAAATTAACTGATTTAGTTTGGTTTTTTAAATAAAAGAAACTGACTTAGTTTTTTTTTTCACTTTACATAGCAATGGTTCAAACTAAGAAGGCAGGTATAATTTCCACAAAAAGATTTTGCTAGTCAGTATCACAAGTTGCTAATACACTTAAGCCATTAAAAATGGATTGTCAGAAACATCTCCATTTTGAATGTTTACCTCACATTTATGTTAGAAAAATTTCAACATGAGGTTGACTCGAGTGATGAGGAATCTTCTTTCATGTGCATGGATTGCTCTAATTTTAAAAATGAATTTGATTAATGTTGTAATTAAATATTTGTGGATGTAGTTAGTGAGTATAATAATGCAAATTCTTGATTTGCAAGATTTAAAAAAAAACTATGCTTTAAGTATCTGCAATATAAATTTATTTCTCTCCCCATTTTTTGTTTCAGATTTTATCAAAAAAGTTATATGAGCATATACAGTTTGTATTTTATGAACCAATTAAATTATTGTTTAATGCATTCCTGTTTCTTATGTAGAAATTGAAAGCTGCAGCCAAAATCAGCTTGGGTTAAATTTATTACATATCTTTATAAATTCATCAAAAAAACACATTTGAAATAAGAGAAAATAATGAACTAAAATACATATTGCATAAAAATGATTTATTTTGGCTGAAAATTCATTAAAATGTCTGTTAAAAATATAATATTAGTGTGGCCCAAAACTGGTGCAAAATTAAAAATTCATAACTCAAAATCTAAAATATTCTTCAGAAAAATTTTATAACTAACAGAAAGCCAATAAAATTTGCTAAAGAATAGTATAAGTATATTTAATATGCTTTAAACAGTCAGCCACTGAGAAATTTCAATTTCAAATTTTCTCTTAATGTGACCAAAACTGGAGCTTCTACCTATTAAATTTTACAGTATGAACATTGTTATTTGTGCTCAAAAAATGCAAAGCAATTTTTAGATGTGTATTCTATGCTAAAAATCGACTGTTGTGAAATGCAATTGAATAAGGAACTGATTTCGGAATCTGTAGTCTTGTTAAGGCTATATTGCATTTTAAGTTCTTGTTTTTATTAATATTTTTTAAATGTGAATAATTTTTAGAATTTTCCAAATAAAAATTAAACTATTCATTCTCATTTATATTTTTAAATAAAGGAAGTTTATCTAATAAACATATTATGTAAAACTATTTTATTAAGGATATAAAAATATTTTGATCTTTTTTAATTACACATCTTAACATAAGAAAGTTATTTGTAAATGACTTTCTTAGAATTCTAATTACTAATTATTCATTAGAAACTCTCTCGGCTGAATATTTCTTTACTAATATTTATGTATGACAATGAGGTGGTGCCTTTTATAAAAATAAATTAGTTTATTTTATATAAATGGGAATGTACTAGAAATTTGCTTCTTCTTTCTGGAACTCAGTCATTGTTGAAGCTGGACTGTCTACAGAATGATTTAAATCTTAGATTCAATCCATGGATAATCTTCTTCAACAAAATATATTATGAATTTACAATTAAAAATTTGATAAGATGGATAAGTTAACCACTTATCCTCAGCAGTTATATAAACTCTTAGTTTAAGACTGATTAAGTGATTGTTCACATTAGATAAATTCATTGCATGTTGCTATTCAACAAATGAAATATGGATAACTTTACAAACTAGCTATCCTGAATATCATTCAAATAAAACGTTTGATCTTATATTTGAGTTTATTTTGCTTGAAAAAGTTTATCTCTTGAATGTATAAATTGTAAAAAGTTACTGATACATGAAGCTAATAAATTAAATAAACATACCATTTTTTCATATATTTTAAAGAATATGATATTGTTGAAATGGCCAAGACTTATTTGTTACAATATTTCATCAATTTGCATGGATGTTTTTGTCTGATTTTAACTTATTTGTTTAACTTATTTTCATTGTTTTAATTAAAGCATGGTATCTATAGTATTTTCAATTCTTTGCAATGTATCGATTTTTGTATCTTTAAGAGAATTAATTGAAATTTATTGTTGAAGTTTTAAAATATTCTGAAAGAGATACAGTATTTACTTAAGCAACAAAAACTAATTTCCTGCAGAGTTAAAAAAATCACAAATGAATTTTCTTTATGGAAATTACATTCTATCTTGAATAAGAATGAATATTTATTTCTTAAAAAATAATTTATTTTTGAAGTGTTAATATATTCTGAAAGAGATAGAATATTAACTTTATCAACAAAAATTAATTTCCTGCAGTTTTTTCCAAAAAATATATGATCCAATATAAAAATTATGATAAAGAATAAATGAAGTTTAATAATTTGAAAAATAATTTATATTTCTTAAATTATACATCCATATGTTTAAATTATTTCTACTCTACAAGAGATGAATAAATATTTTAAAGAATATATATTTATAATTTCTGTATTAAAGAATAGGTGAGTTTAGTGAGAAAAAACATTATTTTAAAATTCCATGATTTAGACAGTCAAATTAACAGTGTCAAAAGAAATTATATATTCTTAAATTGAATAATCATCGAAAAGCAGGCCTAAAAGTACAATAAATACTTTATAATTGCTTACATCTTTGTCATGACGATAAGGATTGGTTTCATTTCCATTCGCGTCGCAGTGACGTATTCTGGTTAGTACCCTAGTCCGCGACAGAAGGCGTACTGTCTATGTGACGTGTAATGTTAAAAAAGTTGCCATTAGGGTCTATGGGAGTGAGACCTCTGATTCTTCTTCTCTGTGGGGTGATGCAGCTCATGGCGGTGCAAGCGACCCAGCCAGTATGATACTTATGTCGGCATGCGATGGACAAAGAACGCGATGCTGTATAGCGACTGAAGTGTCGAAATGAACAGTGCGAGTTAATCCGTTAAACGCATAACCCCGGGATACATCGTGAATAGAGTAAGCAAGGTATGTACAAAATTATTTGAATTGGCCATTTCTTAACTTTATCCGAGACTAGTTATCTCTGTCCAAATTTTGTGAAGTTGAGCAGTAGTATGTTGGACTCGTCGTCTTTGTGTTAATCATAAACGTATCAATGTCTGTGTGTTAATCTAGAAATCAATATAAATGTGAATAGTAAATTTAGAGTTTAGAAAATAAAATTTTATTCCTTGGTACTCCTGAATTTTTCTTTGGCCACGTCAGGTGCAACAACGCCATATTTAATGAATTTCTTTATCAGTGTACAACCAGAGTAAGTAGCCATTAATACTCTACTTTTAGCATTGTTTACTCTTTCACTGCCTATCCTTTAATTGTCAAATAAATATTATTTTAACTGAAGTCTCCTCATTATTTAATCTCTTCTCAAATGAGCCCCAAAAAACCGATAGACAACCCAGCTAAAACCCTTAAATGGTTAAAAGTGGGATTTTAGTCTCAACCGAGACAAATCCTACATGTATATTACTAAACAGTATTGTGTTTGTTTCTTAACATTTGTTTATTAATATTACAATACAATAAAACGTAAATCGTATGCACACGAGAAATATTTCCTGTTCAGAGGTTCCGCCGAAAATTTGATAGAAAAATGTAATGTTGTTGTGAAAATCACATGGCAAATTTCCTTTATCTAGTTGTCTGCGTTTTTGACTAATGGTTATTACCATAAAATAAATGTGATATTTGTTAAATCTTGAATTTTCACTGCCTTAACCTACAAAATGTAAAATTTAGAAGAATTGAAGGCTGATGTTAATACAAATATTTAAAAATATTAAATAATGGAATTTAGAAAAATGATCTTTTAACGCAATCATACGAGAACGCATAAAGAAAATACAAGCTGAGATTAATATTTCGGATTTAATTCGATATAACAGACTACTTGCAAGAAATTTTTTGGAAAAAAAGAGCAAAAAAGAAAAAAATGTTAAAATATTTTTTATTACAAAATGACATTTATATCAGCATAAGATCTATGTTTACAAGCAGATTCCCAGAATAAAGTAAAAAGGGTCTTATGGAGACACTTAACAATGTTGTAAAAAACATAATATACAGACAGGACCAAAAAATGCAATAATCATGTAAACAATATAAGTTTTAATATTCAAATTAATTAATTACAAATCTGAGTTAATACACTCTATATTGCAAAAAAAAATTCAACATAAATATATCTTAACGGAATTCATTGTTATGACAATAAGGGAGCATGGAGTTTCCACTATACTAGATCAGGATTTCTTCTAGTGGTGATATCCGAAACGAGATAATTGCAGAATGTCCCCAAAGGACGATTACCCTAAAGTGGAAGTCCTTTTTTACAACATTCTGCAGTAAAATGGAAATATTTGTAGATTTATTAAAACTAGTTTTAGTGCATAAAAGCAAAAAATTTCGATATTTATGAGCTGGCTTAAAATGAAATTAAATAATACGTTAATAAATAACAATTTACAAGTTTAACAAAAAAAAAATACACAACCAATAAGTAACATATTTTTATCTCATCTCGTCATTAAGAATATGCACTTACTTTCATTGTCTACATTAAAATGATAAATGTTTTCCGTCTACATTAAAAAAAGCAATATAATATAACAAAATTTATTTTCAAGGTTATCGATTGACCGTTAAAACTTTTTACACCCACAAAATATTTTAAAGCACATTTAACAGGTATACGGTTTCCATCTAATGCACATCTGCTATTACGTCGTTAAAGCATTACAACGTCAGGATTCAGTAAAACTACAAAGAAAAGTAACGGTTCTGTAACACGTATAAGGAAACATACTGTATGATTTGAATTAAAATAAAGCAATGCCAGTACAATGATGTAGAATGTTGTATAGTACATGATGGAAACTTTTGTGTCTAGTCAAAATGAGAAATGGAAATTTTATCATTCAAAAACTAATTCATCTGAAATCTTAACTAATGTTTGGTGCAAATGAATTGAAAAAAAATCTTTAAACCACATAAGCAGAAAACATACTGATAATTTTTAGTCAGAGTAATAAAAGTCTCTTGAAATGCCTCGGCTGCGAAACCCACTTCACTAAAAATCACAGGTGTATGGTTTATCCACTCTCTAGGGAATACATCAGCAGATGTCTCTTAAAATATAATGAATTAGAAATTTTGCGCTCAAGTCTCAAGAATACTTTCACTTTTTCGTATGTATACGTAAATGTGTTCTTAAACTCGACTTAGCACAATAGCATTTATTACACATAATCGCATACAAACGGAGCACAAAAGCATTTATTACACATAATCGCATAGAAACGGTTTCTCTTTCGTATGCGTCCGTATATGTGTATTTAAATTAGGAGGCTGAGGAAAATATTTTATATCAAATTACAAATGTCTAAAATTTCTCTTTTGTATGAACCTTTAAATGTCTTCTTAAAGTTGTCGGATCAGAAAACGCTTTATTACACACGTCACATACAAACGGTTTCTCTTTAGTATGCGTCCGTAAATGACCTATTAAATGCCCACGCTGAGAAAATGTTTTATTACAAATGTCGCATGCATATGGTTTCTCTTTCGTATGCGTCCGAATATGTATTTTTAAATAAGAATTCTTAGAAAATGTTTTATTACAAATGTCGCATGCAAACGGTTTCTCATTTGCATCCGGTTTCTTTTTCGTATGCGTCCGTATATGTTCTCTTAAAGTTGATGGATGAGAAAATGCTTTATTACACACGTCACATACAAACGGTTTCTCTTTCGTATGCGTGTGCAAATGAAAAATTAAATTCGCACGCTGAGAAAATGTTTTATTACAAATGTCACATGCATATGGTTTCTCTTTAGTATGCGTGCGCAAATGATATATTAAAATCATACGCTGAGAAAATGTTTTATTACAAATGTCGCATGCATACGGTTTCTCTTTCGTATGCGTCCGAATATGTATTTTTAATTGAAAATTCTGAGAAAATGTTTTATAACAAATGTCACATGCATATGGTTTCTCTTTCGTATGCGTCCGTAAATGTGTTTTTAAATTCGAAAACCGAGAAAATGTTTTATTACAAATGTCGCATACATACGGTTTCTCTTTCGTATGCGTCCGTAAATGTATTTTTAAATCAGAATTCTGAGAAAATGCTTTATTACAAATGTCGCAAGCAAACTGTTTCTCATTTGTATGCATCCCTAAATGTCTTATTAAATGAGCATTTTGAGAAAATGTTCTTTTACAAATGTCACATGCATGTGGTTTCTCTTTCGTATGCATTAGTAA